>LPNX010005303.1:146594-163265 GCA_001517045.1 Pseudotsuga menziesii | reverse complement strand
TATGGGTATCATCAGTATACCCATAAGTTCGACACAAGATGTCGAATTCGAACAGGAAAGAGTCAGGATCTTCGGAGGTTAAGCCATAAAAGTTTGGTAAGATAGAGGGTGGAATGTTCTTCATCTTTACATCTTCCCCTAGGATAATACTAGTGTCCAAAATAGGAAATTTGAAGGTAGCTTCCTGATCTTCTTCTACCTTTTCATTTCTCTCATGTCCTCTTTCTTCTTCTCTTTCATGTCTCCTCTCTTCTTCTCTTCTCTCCTGTCTGTGTTTGTTTTCTATCTCTAGCATCCTTTCATACTCCCTTCTCTGCTCAGCAGTTGGGCCTTTTGACGTTTCTTCCTCAGACATTTTGGAACTACCAACTATTGAAATAAAACCTTTTGGAAGAGAAGCTCCTGCTAGTGCTGTTTTTGGGGGTTTTTTAAGAAATCTTCCTTTTTCGTCTCTAAGTCTTGACATAAAAGTAAAACCTACTCTGTGTTTTTGTGTAAAATTTTTATTTTTATCAGAAAACTAAGGTTCCTAAGTCTGCTTCTACCGTGCCTCCCCGGAAATGACGCCAAAATTTTGGGCTCTGATCTATCAGTATTAATCAGAACTTGAATTTAAAATCAATCCGGGTTTGTGAACTTCGAGACACATCCAAGTTTGGGACAGAGAAGCTGGACTCATTTGGAATTTAGCTAACTGAAAATGAATCTACTAACAGAAACTAAGATACTGCAGTTCACAAAGACAAAATCCTCTTACAAGGGTGATTTCATTGTTTCTTTTTAAGCATACAGTAGTTGATTTGTGAAAACATAAAAGACTGAGGTAAAAAGCAATAACAGATCTAAAACCTAGGCTTAAACTACAGAGTTCTACCAGCGCTGAAGACACATTCACCAATTAATTTCTCTTACAAGACAATATTCATAATCTGTAAATGTTCTTTACCATTTCACTATCAAATAAACAGCATTTAACAATACACAGAGGTCGTGGTCTGAACCATTTGATATCCTCAGCATTTAACCAATGAAGAACAGCGTTTACCCAATGTTGCCAGTGATATACAGCATGATATAATTTGTAATTTAAACCAATTGAAAGAACAGAGCATTAATAAAATCAATTGAACACTTAACTGAATTTGTTTTGCAATCTATAAACTAAATCTACCAGAAAACACATACCAATGGCTCGATTAAAGGACTTGCACCAAAATGAAATCGCTGCAAATATCAAATCAATACACTAGTAATGTAAAAGTGTGAGAGCTCAATGATGGGGGGCCTACAAAGCCTTGCTCCACGCACAATGAAATATTTACAGAACTAAAATTTGATATTCATTCACCAGAAAATCGTTTACACAGAGATACCACGCAGTTTGGAAGCACAAGTGCGTTCCTCTTCAAAATCGTGATAAAAACTTCATTGTGTTGCAATTGGTTTATACAAATTCTAAATCAAACTGTAATTGCTATAAACCTGCATCTAATTAATGCTAAGAGCTAACGAGATCATCTTTAGAATCATGGAGTTCCATAAAATCAGCATTGTTCCTTCTTTTGTGTTGAATGCAGAACAGGTGGCCATCTTTGACTCTAATTGACTCGACCTCTGCACAGGCCACTTCACCTGACTGTTGGATGTTCATCCATCTGTGGACATTAAGGATCCATTCTTGATCTTCCGTTTCCTTCCTAACTATCCTGCAATTACTCAACTTTGGAGGTAATACGGGAAGTTAGTACATCACGTAGTCTAAGTAAAAATCCTAGTTAAAATGCCTAAAAAATCACAAAACTCAATTTATTAATAAGCAAATGACATTATACCTCTTTAGCCAAGGTTTATAGATGAACTTTAAAGCTTTCTACTCAAAATGGAGGTTTTATGAAGGAAATGAAGGTTATCTAAGAGGCAAAAAGGGGTCAAAAACAGTGCCCAACAGTTGTCATTTTTCTTGGTGACTAAATCTATATCAAAGAAGCTACTAGGTTTTATCCCTTGTGGTTTCCCAAGATAAATGTTTGTTTTCTTTTGTCTTAGTGTGCTTGTATTTCATTCAGTGATCATATTTTTATGGTTATGATGAAATGATGCTAAATGTTTAAATATCTTGTATAACCATTAAAATTATAACATTTCTCACCTTTTTAGGGTTTTCCACTTCCATATAGTGAAGGATACTAAAAAATAGTCAAATATGAAGTAAGAAGAGGTGGTGTGAGCATCGATGCAAGGCTATAAAAGCTCATCTAAGGGGAACTCCACCAGTTCAAATGGAGCCCCTAAACACAAAATTTAGTAACTGATAGATCATCCAAGGTGCATTTTCCATGAGTGTAGTTATGCATAATGCATCGGGAAATGAGTTGACATGTGAATTTCATCCATGGGTTGTTAATAAGAGAGATATCAACACCAAGACGACTCTATCTAGTGCCATACTGGTCATATAGGCTCAGTTGATCCTTTTTCTTTCATTGTTTTCCATCCCCCTAAAATGTTGAGTATACATTATTCCCTTCCATGGACAGGCCTTTGAGCATATGAATATCATCGAGATACATAGGATAGGATTTGTCAAGCCACAAAGAATGACCATGCACTTTTTCGATGAGGAATTTTCTACATTTGAGGATTTCCTGTGTGTCTAACATTGCCAAGTCACAAAGAACAACCAATGTGGACTTTCGCAGAGGCTCAAAAGGGGGTTTCCATACTGTAATCACTTTCCCTATTTTCAATGGCATCTATTCTAGGTAGTTGACCTCGAGGTTCATATTAGGAAAATATCCCCATCTGAGAAGTTAGAATCAACCAACCTAGTCTGGTCAACTTTTTCATGTAGGTCGTGTATAATTTCCACTCTTATATCATGGATGTCTACTAGAATGGCCTCCTTCAACCCATGGATGACTAACTAGAACTTATATACAAATTGAATAGTGGCGATGTTGAACAAATCTTCAGTTGTAAGTCAAGGAAATTGAGAGGGTATCGAATGTTATGGTTGATGGATACACAAACAAAAGTGAGAACTTATATAGGATTTTAGGGTTTTACTAAATGAGGCATGGTAATCACATGAGTTTATAAGCTCATTAAATGAAGGAAAGTGTGAAGATACCATATATTTTTGGTTTAATGTATGAGTAATTAATTATTGACTATAAATTTCCTAAACCCATTCTAATCACTCGTAAGGATGACAATAAATTATTTCCCGTATAAACACAAGATGAAATCTTAGATGGTCATGGATAATGGGACTCTAGACGCTATGAATTGGTGGAATACAATGTTAGTGATAATTCTACATACCCCTCGACCACATGCATGTTGCATAACATAAGCAAAATGATTCAATAAAGAAGAATCAACAAGGAACTAATTACATTATTGATATTCCAGACTAGATTGTACTGAAGATAAAATGCAATTAACTCAAAATATAACTAACCCAAATGCAACTAGTTGAAGAGAAAAATAAACTAACTTAAAATGGAATGGACTAAATCAAGCACACACCTATAAACCTAACCTACCTTTATCCCTGCAATGAGAGTATCCTAGATTATGAATTTAGAAACTTGAGTCATAGGGTTTTAGGCATGCGTCATTCACCCATCCTAGTTATAAGACAATATTGAGTTTCACAATGTGTACAATGCTTAAAAATCACAACTGTGTAGTGCAATTGAATGGTATGTTCTAACACTTGCAAGAAATAAACACTACAATAATATGCATCCTTAAAAAGAAAAAGAAAAAATCTTAACTGAATTTTTAGTGAATAGTAACACTTTTAAATGCAAAAAACCTTTTTCAAATGTTTTATTTTTTATGGTATTCATTTTATGAACTTTAAGCAAAGAATAAAACAACCTTTATTTTTATTTAATTAAAATTGTGAAATAACTATCTTCAAACGGGCCTAAAAGAAAAATTTTACATTTTTTTGTATAATGTTTGCAAGAAGGAAGAAGTATGGTATATTGAAGAAAACTTGTTTCATAAACTCTTTTGATACACAAAACAAAGCAAGTATGGAAACAATTCACAAAACCAATATTCTTTTAAAACTTATCTTGCAACAAATAACCAAAGAAATAGAAACTCTTTTTGTGTTTTGACTTTGATGATAATAACAAAAAACAAGAGAGAAAATAAAACTAAGGTTTTATAAAATTTAGATTGAAAACACAATAATCAAGAAACCCAAACAAACAACATAATAAAAACTTGATAACAAAAACCCTAATCAAAGCATCAATCAAAACTTTTCTTTTTATTTATAAAGTATTGCTTTCTGAAGTTAAAAATACTAATCACAGAGCCAAAACCAACTATTTAAGGATTATGCTCAAACTTCCAATTTAAATAAAGAAAATTTGAAAAAACATAGCAGACAGGGTCATATGCACTTTGGTCCACAATAGCTCATGTATGTATGTGCTCTGGTCCACTACCACACATGTATGAAGTTAAAAACACTAAAAACTAAAAAAATAAATTTCTTCCTACAGGAACATACATACTTGTCAGCACAACAAGATGTATAAATATGCTTCAATGAGCACTACATGATTTGTAAGATTGTGTGAAAAGACAAAAATAAAAGTTCTAGGTTCAAAACAAAACCCATTCCTTACTCTAAGGGTTCATAGATGAAGATGAAACTATTCTAACTAAGCCTTTATAAGACAATTTACAACAAAAATAGAAACAAATATAATCAAACAAAGCACAATAAAAAAACCACATAAATACCCTAAAATAACCCAGAAAGAAGACTGTCCCCAACAGAGTCACCAATTTTATTTTGGGGGAAATACCCTAATGGATATGGATTGAGGCCGTCACAAAGCGGTGCCCCATAAAGCAAATTCATACAAAAATTTCAAGAATGTAATTGAACATATTTACAACTATCTAAGTATTGAAAATAAGAGATCAAGACCCTACCTATAATCCAATGGGTGTAGAAGATCCTTTTTTCCAAACTTTAATCCATAGATTTTCTTGAAAAACCTGCAATAAAAAATAAAACAAGAATGCAAACATAAATATACAAATATAGAATAATTAAATGCAATTAAAATACATTAAATTATCAAGATATTGAAAAGAAATCATTTTAAACATTATAGGATGGGAAAGATAATTCTTTGTATAACAATAACAACAATATATAAGAATTATATCTTTCTCTTAGTTACGACACTGTTCTGAAATGGAATTTGAGCTCCTCTACTCGGGCCACACACATGCACAACTCCTCCGTGCTCCAAAAGACACAAAACCAAAGAAACAGTGCTATAATTGCTTAACTAGATAAAAGTGAAGGTTGTTGGAAATGGAGATTTCCATATATGGGTGAATGATTTGCAAACATGGTATTAGCGTAGTGGATTCAATAGGCCAAATTTCAGCATAAGGATGCTATGATTATTTTCCTCCTTCTAATCTTCTCCTTATCCTATTTTATACTTTGGGGGAGGAAGTTAGGGAATTTATGGTAGTTATCTATGTGAGAAAGGAGGTTAGAACCTACGAAATTGATTTCACTTTTTTCAAGAATTGTTTATTTTTTAACTCAAAATAGGTCATGTATGACTTAGGCACTAGCATGTCATGTATACACGTGTTATGCACTACCAGGGTGCATATATGCATAAAATAGGGTTTTTTTAAGGGTTTTGACTAAGAAGGGATAGTTTTCTTGAACCACTAAAGGATAAGGAAGACTACAAATGGAATGAACATCATAGGAATGACCGAGGTGAGCATTTTTGCAATGATGTGGAAAAATATACCATAACAACAAATAATGTTTCTTTAACCCCATCATCCCACCTAATATTTGCATCCTTTGTCAACATATGATTCATGTCTTTGGTCACCTTAGAAAAGTTGGGGATGAATCTCCTCAAAACATTAGCCTTTCGAAAGAAATATTGCAAGGATTTCTTATGTGTGGGGAGAGGGATTGTATTTAAAGCCTCTATTCTATCAATATCTTCACCCCCTATGCTGATACAATATGACCCATGATTTTTCCCTACGCCATCCCAAAGAAGGACATATTGGGATTAAGGGATATTCCAAATTTATTGCACTATTCAAAGGCTTTTTTTAAATGCTACACATGATATTCTTCCCCTTTGGAATAGACTATGAAGTCATCTAGTTAAATCACACTAAAATGGTCCTTGAAATTAGAAAATGCAAGTTCCATGGTCCACTGAAAAGTAGCCCATGCATTTTTCAATTCAAAAGGAATTCCTTGATAAGAAAAAGTGCCCCACAAAGTGGTGAATGTATTCTTTAAAATGTCATATGTATCTATTATTACAAATTATACCTTGAAAAACCATCAAACATGGACATTTTATTTGATCCACATTAGAGGAATTTTGAGGTCTAAAATGGGCCTCCTAAGGAAAATAATAAAATAATAGTTAAAATAATAAAATAATATTTATTAATTTTGGAGGAAAAAAGAAAAAAAACTACTTTTTGTGTTTGTATTTTTTACATATCTCCCTGTGTTTTTACTCAAATTTCGATTGAGAGAGCTCATTGGATGCAGAATCAAATCTTGCATCCAACGAGTACCCATACTGCATACTTTTGACGGACCCCGCTACCCCAAAACAAGAAATACTTGAAAAAATGTGATGATGACATCATCATCACATTTTTTCAGGTATTTCTTGTTTTTGGGGTAGCAGGGTCCGTCAAAAGTATGCACTATGGGTAATCGTTGGATGCAGAATCAAATTCCGCATCTAACGAGCTCTCCCAATCGAAATTTGAGTGAAAACACAGGGAGATATGTCAAAAATACGAACAAAAAAAGTAGTTTTTTATGACAAATATGTCAATTCAACCATTACGATTGACTAATTTTATTGGAATTCTATTGGTTCCTGAATTCCAACTCACAAGAACTTATTGTTGGCACGTTTTCTTATAAGGCCCATTTTAGACCCCAAATTTCCTCTAATGACCACTTTTTGTAGCATTTGGTCCATCTTAAGTAAGGGATAATTGTCTTTCAAGGTGGATTAGTTATACTTCCTTAAATCCACATACAACCTAATTTCCCAAATTTTATTCCTTAATGGGACCCCATTTGCTACCCACTCAAAATACCTTCTAGTTATAATAATCATAGCCTAAAACAACTTTGTAGCTTCTTATTCAATTAAGAGGTGTAGTACAGGGTGTACGTGTCTATGATTATGTTTGAAGGGATTGATATATTCTTTTAGGGGAATACAACATTGAAAAATATCAAGTTCATATGTATTTAGGTCCTCATACTTCCAAGCAAACACATCTTCAAATTTCTTAAATAGTCATGTATATTTATCCTTTTCTTTAGAAAACCCAGTCTTGGACAATTTGATGACTTTGGAATCTGAGGAATCTCCTAGGTTATAGTATTCTTCATATTCATATGAATAAGGCTTAATGATTGGCTTAGTTGGGGCCTCATATAAGAAAAACAATCTTTCTAATGGGACCAGTCCTTTTAGGATGTAATTTTTCTTAAGATGTACGACCCTCTATATTCCTATCATTTTTGGAAGTCCTCCTTTTGAATTTGATTTCCCATCATATTATTCCTCCCTTTGTTCTTCTTTTTCCTCTTTCGAATCTATGTGCATCTTTTCATATTCCTCCACAAGGTTCAAGAAATTATTTATTTGATCATCATCTTCAAATACCTTCCATTGTTTGATATTATCAAGGATGGAAGCTCTATACATCACCATAATAGAGTAAGACAGGTGGTTCAAATATGGAGGAAAAAACTCAATTGTTATCTTTTTCAAATTATTTTCTATTGCAGAAATATTAACATCCCCAAATAATTTTTCAAATAGATCCCACACTTCATGCTTATATTTTTCATTGTTGGGTTCTAGTTTTGAGCATTTTGTGATGTTAGTAATACCCCGTTTTTCTCATATTCTCTACCATTTCACTATTGTATTACTCCTATATCATTTTCCTACATTTTCATCAAGTATATGCTACTAGGGGATTATGAGGAATTTCGGTTCCTAAGTATTTAAATCCATATTTTTAATGAATGATATAGATTAGAAATGCTTTTCATCGATGATGTTAATTGTATTTTGTTTCATGTAGTAGCATCGTAAGTTCCAGTAGTGGTGTTGCAGCTGCAACAGTTCTCCCAAATTTCTAAAAAAATTTGGACCCTCCTTTGCTTTGGATTAGTTCAGTCCTTTTCTTGTTTTCAGCCTTTTGAGTTCAACTTATGGATTTCGAAGTACCTTCATGGAATTTGAGTGCTTTCACTTAGCTGGTTTCTCAATGTTTTCATTTTAAATTGAGCTTCTACTTGTTTTTTGCATAACCCTTAAAGTATTCATTGCAAAATCTTCTTGGATCGGGAGGTTTCTTCTTTGGCCGATCCGCCGTTGCGGGTCCTTTTCAACTCATCTCTATATTTTCTGCCCCGCCGTTGCGGGTGGCTTCCGAAACTTCATTTTCATTCTTTGCTCCGCCGTTCCGGGCGGCTTTCGAAACCTGACCTTTGTTTCTCGTCCCGCCATTGCGGGTGGCTGCAGGAACCCGGTTGTTTGTCCACCACGCCATTGTGGGCCTGCCTCCATTCTTGGTTGTCGTCTTACAGTTGCGGGCGCGTTCTTAATATCGCGTCGGAGGGAGACGAACTCTGCCCTTGCCGCCGTTGCGGTCCAATGAAAGATCTAGAGATGCGGTTTATGGCCGACTACGTTTGTCGGCGCCATGGAGAATGTTGGATTCCACGATGCACCCGCCGTTGCAGGGGTCGCCAAACTCTTGATCGCCCGACAAATGAATCCGTTGCCGCCCGACCTCGTTTTAAAGCGTATGCCCTTTGTTTGGTGATGCGGGTGGTGGAGTGAAGAGGGTGTCCCGCCGTTGCGGGCATAGATAAGTTGAGCCGCCCGCGGATACTTTCCTATCCGGCCCGACTGATCTGACTCGTCGCACGTGCTAGTTTTTTTTTATATATACGGGGCGCGTGGTTGTTTTTTTTTTATTGTTTTATCGCGTCCGAGCTGTCGCATTGTCGATCTAGCGAGTTGTGTGGAGCTTCGTACCGGTACCCGCGTCCAGCTGTTGGTCAAGGACTCCATCGCTGTCACCTATTCATTCGTGCAATCCTGCCAGGTAGGAGCTTAAGCCCTTCTTTGCAAGGTTTTGGCTGGGTTACTTAGGGTGAAAATAATGAAGAATTTACGGCCTGTTGTTTTTGTTGTTCGTAAACGGGGTTCTTCTTTACCCGCGGCTAGGGTTGGTAGTTTCGTTCTCCCCAGCAGTTGCGCCCACGTCTTATCTTATTAGGGGGGAATAGTTTTTGGCCGTTGGAGGGATTGGGTTTTTCCCTTTTATAAATCCGCGTTTTCATCTACCTCCGCGTTTTGGTTCATCCATAGAGATTGGGGAAGACAAGGTGCAGGCGGCCGTTATGCCGCCTGCACCTGGTTATTTCTTGTTGTGATGTGGACTTTGAAACGTTTGGGGGAGGGGTTTTTCGCAGTTTGTCCATGATAGATGTTCGGCCGTTTGATTTCCTTTTCCTCGAGCCCTAGTCGTAGCCTTCGCACTGCGCATTCACCATCATTGGCCACCGTGAAGCCCTAGGGCCGTGCCGCGGTCATTATTCGAAGTTTTTTTGGTATAATGAGCAATGGCGCTGATTGGTATCCTCCGCGCGAAGGATTGTCGTGGGTGTCCGTATTTAATGACCGCACCAATGTAATTGTCATGGCCGCGAGTGGCATAGGCTGTGCTATTCTTATTCTTGCTAGGGCTGGTTTAAGTTTGCAGGATAATCATGTTGGTTTTGCATTTACATTACTTAATGTCATTGTTATAAATTAATATATTGATTAGTCTCGATGGCAGACCATTTGATGAAGTATATCCTGTAGCATTTATGGTTAGTTATATTGCAAAGATGGGTTGAGTTTTGTGCTACTAGTTCAATAATCATAATGTAGGTTGGTTATGCATATATATGTTACACTGATATAAGATGATAGCATAAGCTCAACAGATTGCATAACTAGGTCAAACTCTGCAATATAAAGAACCTATGACTGATACCATTGTAGCCAGATATACAAATGGAGAAAGAATAAACCGCTTCTTAACATCTTCAAAATCTGAATGGCCTCATATCATGATGTTTTGCATTGCAGGAAGATTTCAAGATGTCCAAAAGACAGAAAAAGAAAGCACCTGTGGTAGAAGAGAAAACGGCCATAGAAGCCGATATACCTACTGAATACATATATGAAGATACACAGTGTGTCACAGGGGTGGACCCTGAGTATAAATGGGGAGACATACACAGAATGATTTCCTGTAGGGAAGTTCCAGATACGGGCCTGGAGGAGGAACATATCTACGCAAACATAGAGAAGTCTGCAATCATGAGGGTTGCCACTAGGCCCGAGATGTTTCCTTGTGCTGAACTGATGAGGTGGATCCTTCCGCAGACAAACCATGGTTCAATGCTGATCTGCAATGTTGGAGGTCAGGGCTACGCTTCCTTTAGCCCTGGGTATGTGTCCTTAGCCTACCACTTGCCTGAGCCTCAAGTTTTCTTGTCCAATGAGTGGTTGGACAGTCTCAGGATGGATCTGATAGACACCATGAGGAAAATGCTATTGCCAGGGAAACTCTTTAGACATAGAGTTACCGAAGATTATGATACAGCCACCCTTAGACCCCCGTACCGATTCATAGCTCTAATGTTGAACCGGATCTTCAGGAGGGCACATGGTAAATTATTCAAATTTGAATGGATTCCCCTGATGTTCTATGTGGCCACTGAAGGGACCATATTCAACTGGTCCGGCCTGGTATCCAATAGTCTGTCTTCCTGTATAGCTGCAGCAAAGGGAGGAGTACAACAGAGAACGTCTGAGTTCTACATGAGCTCTATCTTGATTGACTGTATAATGTGTCACCAGCCCTTCCCGGGGCTCAAATGTGTTTGGGACAGAGACAGAGTGCCCGTATATTAGCCTTCAAGCTACTGGGGGCTCATCAATACCATGGCCACTACCGAGAAATTTGTGAACATTTCATCATGCCTCTATACACTCTTGTCTTCCAGAAAGAATGTGACTGCATGTCTGAAGAGGCCATGCAGGTCATAGAAGAATTTGGTGACTATTTCCTGACACATAACGGGATGTATCTGAGGATGTTTGGTGGTTCAAAGCCCCCTTTCCTGTTGCCCAAGTACGCAACAGATTATATCGTACACAAGGAAGCTGTCAGACAGGTGTATATAGATGGAATTGGTCATTTCCTTTTCACGAAGAAGAAGTCTTCCTACCCTCCTCTACCTTTCAGGATAGGTAGCTGCAGCTTTGCAAATGTGAAGCAAGCCCCTGAATTTATACAGGAACTAGAAAAGTTCCGTTTCGGGGAGATGAACTTTAGACGGAATGATACCCACGAGAGAATGGCCAAGCACTGTAATAAACATAAAGTATTCTATGAGTACACTCATCACATTGACAGGGATGAATCTGTTTTCAGGAGGGCCGCTAACATGACAGCGCTTGGTAAGAGGTTCACACCATAAGGTGGACCTGAGCAGGAGAAAGATGAACAGGCTAGGGCTAAAGAAACAGCCAGAAGAATAAGAGAGGAATCTCAAAGATTAGAGGAGGAGGCTGCGGAATGGCTCCAGAAAGGGGAAGAAGAAAAGAGAAAAGCTGCTCAGGATCCTGCTGAAAGAGAAAAAGAGACAGCTAGAGAAGCTGAGGGAACTACTAAGCAAGCAGCTGAGGAGGCCCAGCAAAAGCTGAATGAAGAGCTTCACAAACAAGAAGCTGAAAAGATAGAATTGATACAACAATTAGCCTCTGAAATACCACCAGACCAAAGTTAGGGTGAGGAAAACCCTGAGGTACCAACCTTGCAAGTGCTCACTACAGTCACTCCTCCTACTCCCATGCTCCATTTAGTGCCCTTTGCACTGAAAAAGGGGGAATAAGTCCCCGATTTTAGCACAGTATACTATGATCGGGCTACCAAAAGGATCATGAGAAGAACTGAGCTAAAGGTAGGGGCTGAAGGAATGACCAGCACAATGATATCTGATAAAGCTGTGATGGTCGGAACAGATAAAGACCCGAAGTTCGTCATAAGGGCTGGCAGGGCAGCAATAGACGCTAGAGAGGACAATGTAGATCAAATGATGAAGGAGATAGACTCGACCAAGAAAACCTCTGCCCAGCTGAAGGACACTCTTAGGAAATAAAGAGAGGATGGTAACAGATTAAAAAGAAAGTACGAGCAGGTACTTAGGGAGATGGAGGCCACAAAGCATGAAATTCATGCTATTCAGCAGGAAGCCCAAGAAAAAGAGACATCACAAGAAGCCTTGAATAAGGCACATCAAGAAATTTAAGGCTTAAAGGACGAAAGGGAACAAATGAAAACAAAGATAGAAGAACTGACAGAGCAGCAGAAAGACATCTATGAATCCAATACCTTATATGTTAAAGATCTGCAAGAGCAGCTGGAGGCAGCCAAGGAGCAGCAAGTGGATCTGCAGCCAGTCAGAGAACACATCCTGGCTCGGAAGGCTAAGATGCTGCAATTGTAAATGGCCCTGGAGGAAGAAAGATGTAAAGTCCTGCAAATTGATAGCAAGCTAGATGAATTGTTAAATACAGCATCTTATTTCGTAGACAGATCGCAAGACATCCTGGAGGTGCTGACTTCAAGGATGATCAGAGCAGAAGATGATCAAGAAGTCTCAGCTGGGCTATCAGTTAAGGATAGGCAAACTTTAAAGCGGGACCATGACCTGATCGAGTTTGCTGTTATTGCTGCAGAGGACTTTCAGAAGACAGTGAAGAAAATGGAGGGAGCATGTACAGAGTTCTTTAGAAGAGCTCTTGTCACCTACAATCGCTGTCAAGTGGAAGCTGAACATAGGTTACCCGAATTCCCTGATCATGATACATTTACAGGGATGTTACAGACAAGGCATCAGGAAGGAGAAGCCAAGGTCCAATGCATCAGAGCCCTTGATGAGCCGATCCTGAGAAATGAAATTGGACATGCCGCTATTAGTGTACAGCTCTTGGAGGAACAGGTGTGTCTGAACAAGGCCAGGATAGAAGCCATTCAGAAGCAAGCAGATAAGTTCGAGCTGAATATACAATTCCTATAATCCCAATCATTTGAAGGACTCGCCAAGGAGAGAGTAGCATGGAGGAAATTTTTGGAAGACCAAGCGGGCCCCTCCAAATGAGAAGGACTGGTCAAACTTTTTAGAATGTAATATTTTGTAAAAGGTAGAGAGAAATTGTAACGTTGGGAAGCCCAAAGGTCACTTTGGGCAACCCAAGCATTTTTGTTTTTTGTATAAAACTAGGGAAGAGAGACAAAGGAGAGGCTTTTTCCCAGTTAGACTGGAAGACTTGTTGTAAGAAGAACTACTTCATTTTGCAATAAAGAGTTTGGTTTGCCTGTTGGAGAAAGGACCGTGAAGTGTTCCAAATGTTGTACCATGGACGGCGGAAAGATGAATTACTTTGTTTTTCAGCTTATGTCTATGAATCGTGAGATGGTTCTAACTCTATGACCTATGTCTGGTTGAATAATTTCTGATTTTATTTATGGAAATTTCACTTAGAGTAATGTATGTGTTTGCATATAACAATTGGCTATCTGGTTGTTAGAATATCTTCTCATTCATGTGTTGTAAACGTAAATTGCAGCTATCTGTAATCTTGTTTAACATTCATGAAAATGGTACATTACTCACGAATAATGATTTTCTGGCTCCCCGGGGATAGATAGTTAGTTATCTTTGTTTCATAATTGCATATGTGATTTAGGTGTTGCGAACATAAGACGAGAGGTAAGAACCTGCGCAGCACATTGTGTGGTTCCTGGCATCCTTATCACCCTGCATGGTTTAGATAGGCATGTGCATTGCATATATTAAGTCAAAATACAAATTCCGGTGGACCGGGCCACAACCGGTAAACCCTCATTGTTACTTTGACCTACGGTAGCCGGACCGCAAACCGGACGGATTCCCTATACCAAGCAGTCAGCGGGATAGTTGGGAACGCTGATTGGGGAGAATCCTTTACTGTTGCCGCCTGCGATTTTCCAGGCCCCAACAGTTTTGGCACTAGAAGGAGGGCCGCCAGAAAAGGCTGGCCGTAGAACTTATTTTTCCCAAGACAACCCTACCAGCAGATGTTTTGAAGCTTTCCATCTCACCCAAGTTGAGGTTTCCTGTCCTTGAAACCCTGTGTTCCTAGTGGTACTTGTTTGCTCTTGCTCATGGCTGGAAATCAACCTAACCCCTTGCCAGCTTGGAGAGCTAGGTCCCCTCTGAACTTGAATCCTCCTTTACACAATCTGCCTCAAGCCTTCGACAAGCTTTTACCCAAGTTTGACCCTGCAGACAACAGTGCTGTAGATGACCACCTTCAAAGCTTTTACTTAGCGCTAGAAGGGCTAAGGGCTGGAGAGCATGAAGACGTAGTGTGCAGGCTTTTTCCTCATACTCTGAAAGGATCAGCAGCATCATGGTATTTTGGATTGCCTGTAGATTCCATTCCAGATTGGGATACTTTTGAAAGAATCTTTAGAAATAAGTACACGACCCAGAAGACTCATGCCTCGTTGATGAAAGGGCTTGGTTTGTTGAGGAAAGAGAAGAATGAAAAGGTGTGGAGTTTCACACAGAGATTTTCATTATACCTAAAAAAAATTTCTGTTATGGACAAACCCGCAGATAAAGTTTTAATTGAATATTATACCTCAGCCCTAGGACCTGAGCTGGCCATGTTTGCCAAGATGAAAGTCAAGCCTACATTGGTGGAAGCTTATCAAGAAGCTGAAAGAATAGAGGCTGAAAGTGAGAGTATAGAAGAATATCCTGACTCGGTTGAAGAGAAGAGCGCTCTAAGAAGAAGCTCATTGCTGTTTAAACCTAAAGAAGCTCAATCACGTGATTGTCATGAGATGATGAGAGTTCTTCAGGATCTGTCCAACCGAGTGGTAGAATTGGAGAAGGAAAGGGACATTCAAACCACCAATAAGCTTCCCCATACCAGAAAAGAGAGTGACAACCAAAGGCAGCTTTCCCCATCATCAAACGTGGCATCAATAAACATAACAGAGATAGGGGGTGATGATTTTTGTACCTTTCATCAGCAACCTCACTCTGAGAAGAGATGTCCCCAATGGATACATTCAATGACACGAGTGATGAATAAATTGTTGGATCCTGAATTAACTAGATACAGTGTTGAGGAAGAACAGGGGAAACAGACCATAGTAAAGAAAGAGGCTGATACTATGTTTTCATGGAATGGAGTTTCACTGTTTAATATGGAAGAAAATGTTCTCCAATCTCAGCCTACACTTATAACCACAAAGAATGAGAATCTGGCCATTGAAAACAATGAAATGATGTTAAAAGTTCAGGAGGTACAAGAGGAGATGAAGGGACAGGCTGATATGAGGATTAAAGAGGATTCACTTAAAGATATTCAAGGCAAACAGGAAGCAGAGCCACCCCTTAATCTTACCAAGCTGGTAGAAGATGACAAAGAAAGCACAGCTGGTAAGCTAAAGGAGGAGTTGCCCACAACTAACCAACCTGTGGAAGAAAAGAGTGAGCTCATCAATACCATGAAGACCAGCGCTCCTCCTTTCCTAGTAACTCTTGAAATTTTAAATCATAATGTCCACAATTGTTTGGTAGATTCTGGATCATCCATAAATGTTATGCCCCTGATAGTCTGCAAAAAACTCAATGGACAGATGAAGCCTACGCTCTGGGATGTCACACAAATTGACAGAACTAGTGTCAAGGTCATAGGAGAGATGAAGAACGTGATGATTCAGCTGTCTGCAAACAAAAAGATTTTATATTTTATTGACATCATAGTAGCAGACATTCCTGATGGGTATGGGATGATTCTAAACAGAGATTGGACAGCGAGACTAAAGGGGTACTTTGCTTCAGATTGGTCTCAGTTATGGTTACCCCAGAAGGGCAGCCCCAACTTGATTAAGATTCTAAGAGAGCCTTTTATGAAAAATAATGTCACTGAGTTGGGGGAAGGAAACGAACCTGCTGATGTTGTTTTGGGAAACTACCTTACTGAGCTCAAGCTAGAACACCATTCCTCAAAAAGGGCCAACCACGTGAGGGACCCTCAATCTGAGCTCCTTCAACTCCCTCAGGCTGAAAGAAATGATTGCAGAATTATAGATATGGGTTCCATCTCAATAACCGCATAGCTGGACCATGGTTAGACAATTCTGGTCTGAAATCCCGCTCATTCCTAGTACTTTAACGGTGAAAATTTTTGGGATGGGCAAAATTTTTTTTTCTTCTTTTGAATTTTGTTTTTGCTAGTTTTTTTTTGTGTACATAAATAAGTTGATTGGTTTTCTTAATGCTAGATGCTTTCTTGGTTTTAATGCTTTAATGTTTTCTTTATTTGTTGTGCTATTATTCGCTTACAGTTTTGCTAGTTTTCTTTGTTTTGAATAAGAGGCAAACTTTTGGATGCAATGGAGACATCAGAGGTCTGCATTAACTAAAATCCTGAGCAAGAGAACTGGGTTTAAGGT
>LPNX010005303.1:124469-140793 GCA_001517045.1 Pseudotsuga menziesii | reverse complement strand
GGTAGAGAGAAATTGTAACGTTGGGAAGCCCAAAGGTCACTTTGGGCAACCCAAGCATTTTTGTTTTTTGTATAAAACTAGGGAAGAGAGACAAAGGAGAGGATTTTTCGCAGTTAGACTGGAAGACTTGTTGTAAGAAGAACTACTTCATTTTGCAATAAAGAGTTTGGTTTGCCTGTTGGAGAAAGGACCGTGAAGTGTTCCAAATGTTGTACCATGGACGGCGGAAAGATGAATTACTTTGTTTTTCAGCTTATGTCTGTGAATCGTGAGATGGTTCTAACTTTATGACCTATGTCTGGTTGAATAATTTCTGATTTTATTTATGGAAATTTCACTTAGAGTAATGTATGTGTTTGCATATAACAATTGGCTATCTGGTTGTTAGAATATCTTCTCATTCATGTGTTGTAAACGTAAATTGCAGCTATCTGTAATCTTGTTTAACATTCATGAAAATGGTACATTACTCACGAATAATGATTTTCTGGCTCCCCGGGGATAGATAGTTAGTTATCTTTGTTTCATAATTGTATATGTGATTTAGGTGTTGCGAACATAAGACGAGAGGTAAGAACCTGCGCAGCACATTGTGTGGTTCCCGGCATCCTTATCACCCTGCATGGTTTAGATAGGCATGTGCATTGCATATATTAAGTCAAAATACAAATTCCGGTGGACCGGGCCGCAACCGGTAAACCCTCATTGTTACTTTGACCTACGGTAGCCGGACCGCAAACCGGACGGATTCCCTATACCAAGCAGTCAGCGGGCTAGTTGGGAACGCTGATTGGGGAGAATCCTTTACTGTTGCCGCCTACGATTTTCCAGGCCCCAACAAGTGGGTTTGCTGGTTTTCCTAGTTGTGTCACATTAAGACAAATTTGAGTGCATGGGTATTCAATAGAAAGGTGTTGAGATGGATTTTGCATGTCTATGTAGTGCTAACATTAACATCGAACCCTTGGATATCTAGCCAAAAGTCGGGCCAATGGTTAGTTGGAAGATTTAAATCTAAATATGAGATCACAATTTCATGCTTTCAATCATGAAATACATTGAGCCAAAATCAATTACTATTTTGTATTAATAACCTGTACTCATATATCAATCCATCTATTATGATTTGGAAATATCTTTCATCTTTATTTTAAGCATATAATTAGTTAAAGATAAACAAGATGGGGATCAGGTCATCTCTTTCATATTGCATAATAACATAAATCTTGATGTCTAGAGGGTTAGTAAGAACAAATAGAAATAGGGGAAGAACCCTGAGCATGTGAGACTTTGTTTCATAATTTGTAAACTTGTGAATATTTTGAGTTAATATAAGGAATGTGTTGTGGAATTTCGTGAGTTAGATTTTGTGGTTTCCTGTAGCACATCCCAGATAGTATGCCCCTCTGATATCTGTATGGATTGTAGAGAGGTAGTGTAGTTGTTTTCATTATTTTCTTATAATTGTTTTTGTTTAAGATTTGGTTATGCTTAGAAATTGTTATCTTATTTATACGTATAATTGCTTTCTCAAATTCATTAATTTATTCATGCTTTTATCATTGCTATCTTATTTAATGCTTTCTTGAAGGGTCCATTGGATTTCCATAGTTGATGTGTGGTGTTATTTACTAATGGAGATCTTAATATGTTGTTGACACAAGAATTATGATAAACAATGAAGTCACAAGACTTGAACTATTAACTTTGATATTTCTTGTTATAATTTGGATTGCAAGTTTGGTTAGGTTTAGTTTGATTCTTGACTAAGATATATGAATTAAGTAAGACATTAAGTAAGCTATATGTTATATGATTACACAAATATTTTTCTATGAGTAGAAGCATTGTGACTTCTTTTTTAGAACAAATCATAACTCTCATACTTAACTCTAATTTCTGGAAATTAGTTTTCAAGTAGGTTATTCTTTAGGATTGATTTGAGATTTCATTTTATGCTTTGTAAAATTGCAGGAATCCATTGGATCCTCTAAAGATGCATCTAAGAATGTTACAAGAATAAAATACTGTGCCTAAAGTAAATAGGATATGATTCGATGTTCCATTTTGATTCCTAAAAGTGGTTTTAAGCAGTTTGTATTTTGAATGTAGCAGGGTTATTTTAGGATATGCATAGTTAGCTTTCCTCTTGATCCTACATATACTTTTTCTACACCTCACAAGTCTAAAAACATCTAGTTGATTATTTAACATTCATAATTTATGCTTAGAAATTACCTGACATTTTTAGCGCCATTACTGGGGAGGTGCTAAAAGGACTAAGTCTTGATTTGTGTGTTTTTTTAGTTTTTCAGGCTTATTCTTTTTCATTCTACATGTGATTGTTTTCAATCCCACATACTAGATATGGTGAGATATTTATGGTAAGACAATTGGTAAAAACCTATGCATTCGTTATAATGAGTATGCTATCCTGTTGAATCTAGAATATGTTGGAACTATATGAATAGGGATAAGGATGATAAGGGTAGGTTTCTTAAAGATAAAAGTAGATTTGTCCCAACCAGTGACTGTTGGAAGAAAAGTAAAAACCACTATACATACTAACTCACTAGAAGGGAGAATCTATAGGTAAGGCCTTAGCATTAGATCTTAAAAGAAAACCTTCTCCAAAGGACTCAATAGAACATTGATATCCAATAGCTATAGTCTCGGAATTCCTATTTCTCAATGAATCTAGAAAGAAACCAAAATTTGAAGAGTTCAAACTAATTTTTGAACCAAATTCCCCACATCTAGATATATAGAACATCTTGCTTTGGGGTAAAAACATGCATGAAGAGGAAGGTGAAGTGCATATGAATTGAGAGGAGGCACAACAAATTAAGAACATGTAACATTCAATTTTCCCATTAAAATTCCTACTACGAATGTGCAAATGAAAAACATTTCTTCATTGGTGTTTCCTTTTTTCCACAGAAGAGTAAGTCATGATCCTAATGCTTTGGTATTTGAGTTTGATATTCTTTGTCATAGCTATGACTGTTGAAATGATGCACACAAAATCAAATTATTTCCTTCCACTCTCAAACACTCAACCTTGCACTGGTTTATAGGATTAGGTGGGGATACAATTAGAACATGGGATGAAACATGAAAATTGTTCCATAAGAAATACCAGGAATATTGTAAGGCTAGAGAATTAAGGGAAGAAAATTTTCAAATAGAGAAAAAAGAACAAGGGAGCTTAGAAGAGTATATTGAAAGCTTTATAGACAATATCCAATGCTCTAATCAATATATATTATATCAAGACACCATTAAGATCATTTTCTTAAGAAGGATTTTAGATGAATCTATGATCATGCTTAGAGTGATGGGGAATGGGGATATTTCTCAGCTATATTTTGAAGGGATTTGTGAGATTTGTAGGAAGTATTCACAAAGCTAATATATATATGGTAATGGATCTCAAGACACTTTTTCTAGAGCTACTACATATACAATAGTTAGTGTAACTAGGCTTTAATTAGGAAATCTGCTAGAAGTATTTAACATTGGTATTCTTGGCACCCTTAGCTTATAGTTAGACACTTCAATATTAAAAAAGAATCATAAGAGAATTAATTTTTAATTTATTTTTCCAAAATGTTGAAAGAAACACCCATTGAAAGAGTGTCCATTGAATACAATATCTATATGTTCTATTTATGTATAAGAGAATGCAATGGAACATTGTCCTTCTTTACCTAGAATTAAAGCAATTTACCAACAAGAAAATGAGAAAATAGAACAAATTTCTACAGTAACACCAAATAGGCCATGGAAGCCTTGACCACCATGTATTTCTTTATATCATGCACTTAAAAATTCTTCATATTATTCTGGTCAGTCATATCCACATTGCAATTTTACAATGTCTCCACAAGTATGACCTCAACATCTGGTCCAAATCCATCCTTAGAGAAAAGGATCGTGAGGGACTAACTATGGGAATATTCCTACCTATTCCTATCCCATGCAACCACACCAATATTCACTTCCCTATTATCCTCCATGCCCACCACAACCATAGTTGTCTTATCCTACACAATTGTGTGCCCAACAACAAAAAATCACACAACCTCAACAATTCTGTCTACCCTCCACACAACCTCCAAGACAAAACCAAATTCCTATATATCCTATCCCTTAACCCAACAATAAATCATCTCATCATGTTCTCCATGTTGATTTTCATCTCTATCCTACATATTTTTCCACTCAAGTAGGTTTGCAAGACAACCACTTGTGATCAAAAAAGATTCTATAGGAACATCCACATGTCTACATTGAAGAGGAACTAGAGGAGGACACTCGTAATCATACAACCAATGATTATTCTCCCATTATAATAAAGAAAACATCCCAAACATGTGATAAACCACAATTTTTGAGAACACCTCAAATGGAAAAACCTATAGCCTGCTCCAAATTTTATCTCATATTTGAACTAAGGAATGTTTGTGCTAAAATTCCCTTGTTGCAAGCTATTAAAGAAATCCCCATTTATGCAAAAATAGTAAGGTGAATTTTCCTAAAGAAACCAAGAAGAAAGAATAATGAAGCACCCAAAATTTAATTTATAAGAGAATTTGTAGATTTGATGTTTGGGAATATTTTTGTGGGAAATATGTAGATCCTTGTAATCTGATTGTCTTAATTCATATTAATGGAATTCTTGTCCCAAACACCCTCATTGATCTTGGAGCAGGAATTAATATTATGACTCTATCACATAAAAAGAAGGGACCAATTTGGCAGTTGTATTCTGTTATTTACATTGTTAGTGATAATCCTACACCCATTAAACTTTATTATACTGTCCAATAAAAATATTTTTTAGTAGTCATTCATGCAATTAACAAGTTTAGGTGTTATATTTCTGGCTATAAGGTTTTTATCCATGCAGATCATTCTTCCATATGTTATTTGATGAATAAAACAATTATTGAGGGGTGGATTACTATATGGATTATGTTGCTATAGGAATTTTATTTCACCATTTTGGGAAATCCTGGTAAGGAAAATTTAGTTGCATATTTCCTTTCTAGGATTCATAACGAAGGTGAAATTATTCCTATAGATGATCACTTCTATATGAACATTTATTTGTTGTATCTACTCACACTCACTGGTTTGAAGATGTACATAACTACCTTCGTACAAGAAAGTTACCACAACATTTGTCATTGAGGAAGAAACATAAAATTATCAAGTTAAGTGCTAATTATTCTTGGATGGGAGGAAACCTATTTCGTATTCAACCGGATCTCATCATCTGAAGGCGTGTTTGAGAAGATGAAATGTTTGATATCTAGAAAACAAGTCATGATGAGCCATGTGGGGTTCATTTTGCTTACAAAAGGAATACCTACAAGGTTTTTCACTCAAGGTATTATTGGCCTACCCTTTTCAAGGATGCTAAGCAGTACATATGTGATGTACCCATACCCCATTATCATGCAGAATTTAAAATTTCATCGAGAGCCTTTATTGCTCATTGAAACATAGGGTATGGTCATGACCACATCTCAACATTTCCAACACTGTCACGCTCCCTCCCATCTTCCATTGATCAGTTCGACAATCTGCAAGGAAAGATCTCAAAGGAGATTGGACAGAGGAGAGAAGACACGATGGAAATCAACTATACCAAACGATCCCGTAGACTGGAACCAAATAAATGATTCAGAATCCACCCACAAAATTCAACGGTGTAGAGAGCTCGAGTTGCAGGGTCAAAAGTTACGAAATTTGTGATATCACTTCCCGTAGCCTGCATCCCACATCTTGCATCGAAAACAGATCGACGACGTGAAAAATTTGACTTGCGGGATTGGGAATTATGGAAATCGTGACACTGTGATCCTACATCCCACATCCCGCAAGTTGCGGAGAGGAATTTTCAGAAGGAAATATGCGGAAACCAAAATCTATGAAACAGTATTCTGCATCCCGCAAACTTGCAAATTTGCACAAAGGAGGATTGCTAACATTAAACTTAGCTTTTCCACTGAATTCTTGGATCAATATGATCATTCAGGCCATTACCGATCTGGCCAATCTACCCTGCAACTTAGTTCGAAATGTGTTGATGGAAAAACATACAAGGATGCCTATACTTGTAGTTATTCAAAGGAACAATGCATCAATTTAACACAGCAACATGTTCATCACACTCCATCAAGCAATTTGCAAAACAAGAAATACAATTCCAGAGAATAACATAGACAAGAAGACTTATCTTGAATAGAAATTGTCCTGCAACCAGCTATGTCATTGCAAAGTTCCTCCCAACCATAGGCCAGCATGCTCATCAATCTCTCAGCGACGCCACCACCCCCGAGATGGGCATGATTTCCTCAAGGGATAAGGGAACACTAACAGACTCATACATAGCCAAGGTGCAATGACACTCAACCAAGCCAACACAGTTGGGTTTATCAGGTTGCAGGGTAAAAAATTTCAATGGATGGGTTTCACAAGCCACTCAGCTAAGCCATCTAATAGTTGGGTATCATAGACTGAACATAGTTAAGCCAATATTGACCTTTAAGGAATAGTCAAGAAAACATATGGGTTTATCAGACTATAAACAGTTAAGCCATCTCACTGCTGGGTTTATTAGGCTAACTAGCTAAGCCAACATTTTCAGTTGGGTTTATCAGACTATCCAGGAAAAGGTTACTTACTAGGTCAAGCACAATAATACATAGCCAAGCTAACATATGGGTTTATCAGGCTACTAGGAAAGCCATCTTTCCAGTTGGGTTTATCAGGCTTCTACGGCAATGGGCAGGAAGAACTGCTAAGCTAGTGAGCTCATCTATAGAGCTAAGAATATCTTCACAAGACCTATCTTGCCTAGCTCCCTCACTGCCTACACACCCAACACAAGGAAGTGTCCCCTTCTCTGTTCCAGAGTCCCTTGGGATACCCCTTCCCTTCCAGTGCTCTTCAGGATGTGCATAGCAGGTTTACTAGCCACTCTTATCTTATCATGAGGTTCCACACTAGGTTTATGAAGCATGCTCTACATCTCTCCCATTCCTAAGTCTTGTACATAGATCAGACCTACACGAGGGTACACAACACAACAACCACAGGGAGACTCTACAACACAGGCTTACTCTGGAACATGAGTAACAGGGTCTCATACACTCTGTAGTTTAAGGTAACGCTGGAACACAACAATCACAGTATTTCCAAGGGAAAAACACTCACAGAACGTGAAGGATACACACAGGAAGAGCTCTCTGCTACCACAATTTCACTCCTCTAGAAAGCGAAGATGGTGGTGAATAACTCTGTGAACCAGAACATCCCGTAGCTCTCAAATCATGAGAGTAAATTCAAAACATGAACGCGTGAGTCAAACTAACATACGGTTCTGGTGTTTTCTTTTCCATGCAAGAAAAACATGACATTCCAGGATTGGGTGCTCTGCCCAATTCAAAATTTCCCATACTCTTCCCTTCCAAGCAATAATTACCTCAACCACCTTCTGTCATAATAAATGGTTGGGAAGAGAAGAAAAGAAAGAGGGTAGTTGATAGTTCTGATGGGTTCTCCCCATGACACATGGATTTTCCCCAAATTGGGTCAAGGTTAACATTCCCACCCCCTTATCCTTAGGAAAATCATGCCCCCATCTCATTATTCGTTCCATTGACATAGCTGGTTGTGGGTTTTTTATTAATTTGCATAGTTACATGATGTTTACAAACGTTCTTGACTTAGCACATAAACCATAGGAATCAACCATCATTGCCTATATACCAACCATTAATCAATGATAGGGCCTTGGCCTTGAGCTCCTTGTCATGATTCGAAATAATATTTACATCATATACATTAATGCAATGAGGTAAAAACCGAGGTCTTACATTCCCCTCCCCATTCAATAGCACTGTCCTCAGTGCTTACAAAAATTCAATAAAATTCTACACTGGCATCACCTCAATGCTCCACAAATTTGAACAAAAATGGATGTGCTAATCACATGGAATCCTCCAGCTCCCATGTAGCTTTTTCAGGACTATAGTGCTCCCACTGCACCTTTACCTATCCTATGGCTCAGGTCCAGAGCATGGTGAACTTCCTATCGAGGATGTGCATTGGCTCGATTTGGAACTCTCCCTCAGGTTCCACCTGAATCACATCCCAATTCATCACATGGTTAGGGTCATGTATATATCTCTTAAGCAAAGAAACATGAAAAACATTATGAGCTTTAGTGCTAGTAGTCAATGCAAGTCTATATGCAACTGGTCCTATTATTTCAAGCACTTCAAACGATCCACAATATCTTGGTGATAGCTTGGCACAACTCCCAAGCTTCAAGGAACTCTTTTTTTCCCTCACTCTGAGGTAAACATGATCCCCAACATTGAACTCTTTGTTCAACCTATGCTTATCAGCATAGCTTTTCTGTTTGTCCTGGGCTGCTTTCAGATTTTTCCCGATCTTTACAGCCTCTTGCTCCATCTCCTTGAGCAATTCTGGACCAAGCACAACCCTGTTCACTAGACTCTCCCAAGTCATTGGTTTCCTACACCTCCTTCCACACAAATCTTCATATGGACTCATCCCCAAGTATGCTTGCTATCCATTATTATAGGAAAACTCTACCAAGTGTAAATAAGCTTCCCACTTGGTTGGTTTTTCCATCACATACATGTGAAGCATCTCTTCTAGCACTTGGTTAACTCTCTCTGTCTGCCCATCATTTTGAGGATGGTAGGAAATTCTAAAATTCAACTTTGTACCCAAATCCGCAAACAACCCCTTCCAAAAATTGGAAGTGAACTTGACATCTCTGTCAGAGACTATTGCCTTAGGAAATCCATGCAATTTGAAAATCTCCTTCATGAAGATCTTTGCAATGTCATCAGTCTTATGTGTAGACTTAATCGGTATGAAATGTGCTTCCTTTATCAACTTTTCCACCATAGCCATGATGGAATAATGTTGTCTCCAAGTCATTGGAAATCCTATAATAAAATCCATGGAAATAACTTCCCATTTCCATTCCGGAATGGGAAAAGGCTGCAACAACCCTGCAGGGTGTTGATGCTCAACCTTTACCTGCTGACATCTCATGCACCTAGAAATATATTCATCCATGTCCTTTTTCATTCCTGGCTAGAAGTACTGCTTCCTAGCTGTAGCAATTGTCTTTTGATATCGACGGTGACCAAAATATGGAGCTTGATGGATCTTGTCCATAACAAATCTCCTAAAATATGCTACATTTGGAATGTATATTTTGTTCTTATAGGTAAGAATTCCATCTTCTTCCAACTTATATCCCTCATACCTCTTCTCAAGGCTTTGCTTATGTAACTTGTCCTTGACCTGTGCATATAATTCATCTTCAACAATATGATTAACAATCTGCTACCTCAAATCTGATTGGAAAATACTAACGGATGCCACATGAATTTCCTACACCTTCCTACTGAGTGCATCGGCTACCTTATTCTATTTCCCTTTTATGTGTTTGATTTCAAAATCAAACTCACATAAAAAATCCAGCCATCTATCTTTCCTAGAATTTAGAGTAGGTTGATTAAATAAATAATTCAGACCGTAATGGTGTGTCCTTAACTCAAATATTCTGCCCATCAAGGAATGCCTCCACATCTTGAGGGCATGTAGTATGGCTGCAAGTTCCAAATCATGAGTATCATCATTCTTCTCATGATCTTTCAACTTTATTGACTCATAACATATAACATGGTTTTCTTGCAAAAGGACTCCTCCAAGCCCTTGTCCACATGCATAAGTACACACCACAAAATATTTCTCTCAGTCTACAACTTTCAAAACCAATGCACTGGTGAGAATATTCTTCAACTGCTGGAAGCTTTCTTCAAACCTCACGGTCCATTCAAAATTTATTCCCTTCTTTTGCAAAGAAGTAATCACCTCACTGTCCATTCAAAATGTATTCCCTTCTTTTGCAAAGAAGTAATGGCATGTGCAACCTTGGAGAATCCTTCACTGAATCTCCTATAGTATCCTACAAGTCCCATAAAAGATATCACATCTGTTAGATTTCTTAGAGTAGGCCAATTCATAATGGTTTCAATATTTTCAGGGTCCACAGATATACCCTCTTCTGAGATAATGTGACCCAAATACTGAATTATATCTCTATAGAATTCACACTTGCTCAGCTTTGCATACAACCGATTCTCCCTAAGAAATTTTAATGTCAATCTCAAATTGTCTTCATGTTCTTCCTCATTCTTAGAATCAACAAGAATGTCATCAAGGAAAACAAGAACAAACTTGTCCAAATACTTGCTAAAGACACTATTCATAAGGCACATAAATGTAGCTAGTGCATTTGTGAGACCAAATGGTACCACTACAGACTCATAATGCCCATACCTTGTTTTGAAGGTTGTCTTATGAATGTATTCATCCTTGATTCTCACCTGATGGTAACCTGACCTCAAGTCAATCTTGGAAAATACCTTTTCTCCTCTCATTTGATCAAAGAGGTCATCAATCCTAGGCAAATGATACTTATTCTTTACTGTGACTTTGTTCAACTTTCTGTAATCAATACACAACCTGAGTGTACCATATTTCTTCTTTACAAATAGAACTGGAGCTCCCCAAGAAGACACACTGGATCTGATATACTTCTTCTCCAACAACTCTTGCAGTTGCATATTCAACTCTAGCATTTCTGGTGTACTCATTCTGTAGGGTGTCTTGGACACTGGTGCTGCTCCTAGCACAAGTTCAATTGTGAAATCAATGTCCCTCTTTGGACGAAGCCCTAGAATATCACTGGGAAACACATCCCTGAATTCCTACAACACATGAAATTTTTCCAACCTAGGAGTTTCATTCTATGGTGCCTCCAAAATATGAGCTGCATATAACTGGAAACCTTTCCTACAGAACTTATTCAACTGCATTGTTGAAACCTGCCTCACATAAATATTCTTTGGAATTCCTTTCACAATCCTTGAGTTGCCTTCTTCATCCAAGAACTCAAAATCCTTATTATAACAACCAAGCTTTAATATGTGAGCTTCTAACCAATCCATTCCAATGAGAACATCATACGAACCAAAGGGTAGAACATTCATATCTACACAAGTGACCAATCCATTCATAACCAATGGGAATTTCTTTACCACTTCGCTAACCTTCCTCTTAGTTCTAGTGTCTAGCTGAACTAACCAAGATTTGCTATGCTTTACTTTATTAAAGGCACAAATCTCCACTACTCTAGGAGTAATGTAACTGTGAGTAGAACCCGGGTCAATCAAAATAGAAACAGATTGCTCAAAAATATTACCTACAACTTCAACCACAGTTGACTGGTGATTTGCCTGTCAGTCCTCCAGTGTTGCATAAATCCTAGGAACATCCCTTGCTACTTGACCCACTGTTTTGATTCTTGAATGTTGTAAGCTGGCCTTGCACTCTCATTCTCGAGTGGAAAATTCCCGTGCATGTGGGGTCCTCCACATTTCCAAAATTGGATAGGTTCTCTATTCTATTGTGGATCTCTTGGTTTCTCTCCCATCACTCTGGTTGGTTGCTTTTCAGCTCGGAATGGCTACTTCTACTGATTTATCAAGTTAGAAGGTTTGAAACTTTTCTTCCTTTGGTCAGTCTTCTCATTCTTCTTGTCTTTCCATGTCTTATGGTAGTCAGGTTCGCCTCTGCTTTGCTCATAGCAATACTTAGCCTTCGTTATTGCTTCTTCAAGAGTTCTAGGTTCATAAAAATTGATTCTGTCATTGTTAGGCTGAGGCAATCCACTCAAGAAACATTGGATTTTCACTTTTTCATCTTTGATGTGCCTAACATAACTCAACAGTTCTAGGAGCTTATTTGCATACTCTTCCATGGTCTATTGTCCCAACCTTAGCTCATGGAATTCCTTGATATTTTCATCATAGTACCTGTCAGAGAGGTATTTTTGCTTGAAATACTTCTCGAACCATTTCCACTTAAGTCTTATTTCACTGACCTTCCTTACTTGCTTGAAGTGCTCCCACCAAATGGATGCCCTTCCATTCAAACTGAATATGGCAACCCTTTCCTTCATGTTCCCTGAATAATCCTAAACTTGGAAGTAATTCTTTATCCCAAGAAGCCAAGCTTCAACTTCTTGTCCAGTCTTTACCTTGCCATCAAATGTAGGAGGTTTATCCTTCTTAAATTCATCCCAAGAGCGATATCTATGGTGCATCTTTCTCTTTCCTTTGAGAGAAGAAGAGCTTGAATCCCCACTTGATTCTTCTGAGTCAGATGATCTACTAGTAGTCGTTCTTATTCTTTTGGTACTACTCTTACTACCTTCAGGTTTTACTATACCCTGTCCAGAGTCTATCTTTCTTTGCAAGTCTATCAAACTCTACAACATGGCAGCCTTCCACTGATGCTGCTCTTCCTGAGCTTTAATCAATATTTTCACAGTGGTGACAATGTCTGGCGGCATCTCTTGGAATATTCTTCCATTAGACTCTATGTCATCATTTCCAACTCGGAAATTTTCCCCCATTGCATCATGCACACACTCATAGGAGTCTCGAGCATCATATCTTTCATGGGTTCTCATGGTTGCACCACAACTTACCTTTCCAAAATATACTATGAATATGCAAAATGTGTTATCAACACCATTTTTTAGACACACATTAATTCAAAATAAAAACCATTTACTCACTGTCACCTAGCCTATCTAGGCCCAATGCTGCAATTGAAAGCTTGGATACCACACTGTAGTGTACTACAAGTTGGTATTAGAGGGTACTCTTGACTGCTCTCCAGCCCATCTAGGCCTAATGCTGCAACCTGCATCTCTGATACCACACTCTGATGTACCCATACCCCATTATCATGTGGAATTAAAAATTTCATCGAGAGCCTTTACTACTCATCGAAACACAGGGCATGCTCATGACCACATATTGACATTTGCAACACTGTCATGCTCCCTCCCACCTTCCATTGATTAGTTCAATGATCTACAAGGAAATATCTTAGAGGAGATCAGACGGAGGAGAGAAGACACGATAGAAATCAACGATCCCAAATGATCCCATAGACTAGAATCAAATCAATGGTTCAAAATCCACCCACAAAAATCAATGGTGTGGAAAGCCCGAGTTGCAGGGTTAGAAGTTACAAAATTTGCGATCTCACTTCCCGTAGCCTGCATCGAAAATAGATCGATGACAGAGAATCATCCTGCAAAGATCGACGACACGAAAACTTTGACTTGCAAGAGTGGGAATTATGGAAATCGTGACATCGCGATCCCACATCCCTCAAGTTGTAGAGAGGAATTTACGGAAGGGAATATGCAGAAACCAAAATTTGTGAAACGGTATTCCGCATCCCGCATCCTACGAACTTGCAAATTTGCTCAAAGGAGGATTCCTAACAGGAAATTTAGCTTTTCCATTGAATTCTTGGATCAATATGATCATTCAGGCCATTACCGATCTGGCCAATATATCCTGCAACTTAGTTTGAAATGCATTGATGGAAAAACATACGGGGATTCCTATACTTGCAGTTATTCAAAGGAACAATGCATCAATTCAATAGAGAAACATGTTCATCACATTCCATCAAGCAATTTGCAAAACAAGAAATACAATTGAAGAGAATAACATAGACAAGAACACTTATCTTGAACATAACTTGTCCTGGAACTAGCTATGTCACTGCAACGTTCCTCCCAACCATAGGCCAGTGCACTCATCAATCTCTCAGCGACACCACCACTTTTGAGCTCGACATCATTTCCTCAAGGGATAAGGGAACACTAACAGACTCATACATAGCCAAGGTGCAATGACACTCATCCAAGCCAACATAGTTGGGTTTATCAGGCTGCAGGGTAAAACATTCCAACAGATGGGTTTCACAGGCCACTCAGCCAAGCCATCTAACAGTTGGGTATCACATACTGAACATAGTCAAGCCAACATTCACCTTTAAGGACAAGTCAAGCCAACATATGGGTTTATCAGACTGTACACAGTCAAGCCATATCACTGCTGGGTTTATCAGGATAACTAGCCAAGCCAACATCAACAATTGGGTTTATCATACTATCCATCCAAAGGTTACTTACTAAGTCAAGCACAACAAGACAAAACCAAGCCAACATATGGGTTTATCAGGCTACAAGCCAAGCCATCTTTCCAGTTGGGTTTATCAGGCTTCTAAGGAAATGGGTAGGAAGAACTGATAAGCTAGTGAGCTCATCTATAGAGCTAAGAATACCTTCACAAGACCTATCTGTGTTGGCTTCCCCATTTCCTACACACCCAACACAAGGAAGTGTCCCCTTCTCTTTTCCACAGTCCCTCGGGCTACCCCTTTCCTTATAGTTCTCCTCAGGATGTGCCATGGATGTGCATAGCAAGTTTACCAGCCACTCTTATCTTATCATGAGGTTCCACACTAGGTTTATCAAGCATGCTCTATGTCTCTCCCACTCCTAAGTCTTGTACATAGCTTAGACCCACACCAGGGTACACAACACAACAACCATATGGAGACTCTACAACACAGGCTTACTCTGGAACAGGAGTAACAGGGTCTCATACACTCTGTAGTTTAAGGTAACGTTGCAACACAACAATCACAGTCTGTCCAAGGAAAAAACACTTGCAGAAGACGAAGGATACACAGAGGAGGAGATCTCTGCTACCACAATGTCACTCCTCTAGAAAACAAAGATGGTGGTGAATAACTCTGTCAACCAGAATGTCCCACATCTCTCAAATCATGAGAGTAAATTCAAAACATGAACGTGTGAGTCAAACTAGCATACGGTTCTGGTGTTTTCTTTTCCATGCAAGAAAAACATGACATTCTAGGACTAGGTGCTCTACCCAATTCAAAATTTCCCATACTCTTCCCTTCCAATCCATAACTACCTCAACCACCTTCTGGAAGAATAAATGGTTGGAAAGAGAAGACAAGAAAGAGGGTAGTTGTCAGTTCTGATGGGTTCTCCCCATGACACATGGATTTTCCCCAAACTATCTCAAGGTTAACGTTCCCACCCCATTATCCTTAGGAAATCATGCCCCCATCTCATTATTTGTTTCATTGACATAGCTGGCTGTGGGTTTTCATTAATCTACATAGTTACATGATGTTTACAAATGTGCTTGACTTAGCACAGAAACCATAGGCGTCAACCATGATCGCCTATATAACAAACATTGATGAATGACAACACCTTGGCCTTGAGCTCCTTGTCATGATTCGATATAATATTTACATCATATACATTAATGCAACAGGGTCAAAACCAGGGTGTTACAACATTAGGAGTTGTGACAACTATCAAAGAATTAGACAACAAGTACATGATGCTGAGATTCACTTGCACCCACGAGTACCTATTGAGCCTTTTGAAAAATGGGATCTATATTTTGTTGGACCTATCACCCTAATGCCGAGGAATCAAATGTATATTCTATTTTTCATTGACTATGTTACTAAATGTCTAGAAGATAAGTCTTTCCTCTGAGCTAATGAACAATTAGTTACAAAATTTTTGTCTCGAAATATTTACTCAGTTTGATGTGCCAGGAGAAATAGTTACATATCAAGGTACCCAATTCACATCAAGGACCATTTTGTCTATTACTTATCTGTACCAAATTAAGCAAAAGACTTCTTCTCCCTAGTACTCATAGGCCAACATATAGGTGGAATCCATAAATAAATTTCTTGAAGCGATCTTGACCAGAATAGTCTAGATGCAACACAAAGATTAGGCAAATCAAATTTCTAAGGAACTATATTGCACTTATAGAACTACTTGGATGAATAGTATTTGATTCACACCTTAATAGTGAGTTGGTTTATTGTAAGCAAGTTCTCATTCCTATTGAATTTAAAGTCAAAAATTTTAGAATAGAGGCATAACAATCAAGAGTATCTTAGACTAATGAGATGGATGACATAAGACAAGATGCTATTCAACATAGGTCTACTCTTATCTAGCAGTAAATAATCAAGTGGAATGATAAATTAATATTGAAAAATAAGTGCAAATAAGATGATTAAGCCCTCCTATTTGACTCAAATTTTAATAATTTTAAGGGAAAGCTCACTACTCGATGGTTGGGGCCTTATGAGGTAGAAATCATTTTTGAAAATGTTGCAGTCAGAGTCCAAACCATTAGTAAAAATAGGTTTATTTCTTAGTTAATGGTTACAAGTATAGGTTGTATCATAAATGCATGTCCAAGGATGAATTTGTTTTAGATTTAATTCGGTAGACTGAAATGGAGGTGATTAAGAAGGGAAC
>LPNX010005303.1:104190-124364 GCA_001517045.1 Pseudotsuga menziesii | reverse complement strand
TATATATATACATACATAGATATACATGTGTATATATATGTATGTGCATTTATACATACATACATACATACATAGGGTTGGTTGTCGATTCTTGTAATATGTTTTATAGATAGGGATAATTTGAATGTAAAAAGAAAAAAATGCCACAGATTCCCTCAAATCTTGTAAGAGATTGCTTGAGGATAGGTTAGTTATAGATTTACTTTCTTAGGAGTTCATATCCTCCTGTTGTGGGTTTGACACATTTGATAGAGTTCTATATTAAGAATAGAAAAAGAGATATAGAGGGGTAGAAGTGTCGAAGAGTGAGGATCGAGAGATAGAGTGTATGTGACAGTGGTTAATGAAATGAAGAACATAGTATAAATAATCTAAACATATGTGAACGTATGATGTCTTCTTTTCATTAACTAGACGTATGCTTAATTCTTTGTATGGATGAATCTTTAGAAATTTTTAAATTATTCCCGAAAGTGGAGATGTGTACAATTGCATAGAAGATTCATCGCTCATGAATCAATCATATTGTTACAGTATGAATTGACGTCTGTGAATTTCAACAGATTGATAGTTGTAGATGAATTCTGCAAGAGAAAAATGAAGATTCACAACGTTAAGGTGAGATTCGCATTTGATCTCAGATCGAAGGTAAGAAAGGATCCCACAAGAAATCGATAGTTCATAAGAGTTTTGTAAAAGGAAGTTGCGAGAGGAAAATTGTGGAATCCAATTTTGGAAAAGTGGGGAGACGTATCCATAATCAGCAATTTTCAATTGCGGAGAGGGTCTCGTGGAAATAAAATTGAGGAAGAGCTCAATAGAAGAAATTGAATTACAGAACCAATCATGCAGAGAACTCGATTGCAGATACTGAGTTGTGATACCGGGATTATGGAAAGTTGGTTGTGAGAGAACCCAAGCATGCGGAAATTTGATTACGGAAGCAAAGTTGTGGAATCCTGCTTGTGGAAGGAGATTTCAATCAGCATTTCAATATGAAGAAGAGGAATTTAGGTCTGCTAACTTTCACCTGCCATCAGTTTTGGTATCAGAGTAGGCTAAAGATGCCTCTAAGACAAGGACAAATACATGGAGTCCCTGTAGGACGTGGTTGAGGAAGACAAGATGCTGAGACATACATAAAGAGGTAATTAAGACAACTCCAAGCTAGGATGGAAGCTATGGAGAGAGAATTTAGAGAATACATACACCGATGATGAAGAAGAATCCTCTAAAGATGATCGAAAGGAGGTTGTCGAAGAAGAAAAAGTATTGAAGATGTTGATGAAGGCTAGTAAGAGACCAAGAGTTGAAGTCCCATGTATGAAGGTAATGTTAATGTTGAATAACTCATGGAATGGATCAATGATTTAAACAGGTATTTTGAATTTGAATAAATTGAAGATAAAAATAAGGTGAGATATGCAACGACCATACTAAAAGGGCATGCAACTATATGGTGGGATGAAATTCAGATCCACAAAGAAAGAAGAGGTAAGCCCAAAATCAAATCTTGGGATAAAATGTTATATAAAATTAAAAGTCAACTTAGGCCTAAGTATTATTAGTTGACTCTCATTAGACAGCTACATAGTCTTAGACAAAAGGGTATGACTGTTAAAGAATATACAGAAGAATTCTTTAAGTTGAGTATTAGAGTTGGACAGACACATGGGGATATACAAAGAGTAGATAGATATATAAACAGACTGATATATGTGATACAAGATGAAATCATCTTGTTGAATTTGAAAACTATTGAATATGCTTATCAGACAACCTCAAGGGTATAAGAAATGATACTAAGAAAACATAACCAAAAGAGAACAGGGAGAAATACAACAAGAGGGAAAGGATTTCCAAAAAGAGGAGGTAGGACTCTTAAAGATGAGGTAGAAGGCTCTAGTATCTAGGTAGCCCAAAGAGGAGGATTCAAAGAAGGTAGAGGACAAGTGAAATGCTACTCATGTGGAGAAATTGGACACATGTCATGGGAGTGCCCAAGGAATAAACATATAACTCAGAGGAATGCAAACATTGCTAAGGATCATGAGGAGGCCAATGAAGAAGAAGAGGTGAATAATCCTCTCGAGGAAGGAGAATATCTTATGCTGAAGATTGTTTTAGTAAAGATAGAGAAGAAAGTGCATGAACCATCCCAGAGAAAGAGTCAGTTCAAGACTAAATGCAAGTCACAAGGGAAGTGTTGTAAGGTGGTTATTGACATCGTTAGTACAAATAATTTTGTCTCCACTGAGATGGTAGAGAAGTTGGGATTGAAGAAGATGAAACATCCCACTCCTTACAAAGTGTCATGGTTGCAGAAATGACATCAGCTCTTGGTGAAGGAGCAGTGCAATGTGGAGTTTCAAATTGGCACTTATAAAGATGTGGTATTATGTGATATAATTCCCATGGGTGTATGCCATATACTCTTAGGGAGGCCATGGCAATATGACAGAAAATTTGTTCATGATGGAAGAAAGAACAATTATTCTCTGGAAAAGGATGGCAAAAGACACACATTGTCAGCATTGGAGGATGAAGTAGTTCAAGAAGGTTCAGGGTCAGATATTTTGATGATGACTAGGAAAGAACTATTGCAAGAGGTCAAGAAGGAGGATGAGCTACATTTTTCCATTGTTGGAAAACCAAAGGTAATATTAAATTCTATAAATTTAGAATATTTTATTACTAAAGTTAGAATATTGCTTGATGAATATGCTGATATTATTTTGGATGAGTTACCAAATGTTTTACCTACTGTGAGAAGTATTAGTCATCACATTGATTACTACCTAGTGCAAGTTTACCTAATAAGGCAGCCTATAGACTAATTCCTCAAGAGAATGAAGAGATCAAATAATAGGTACATGAGCTGTTAGATAAAGGTTTCATGAAAAAAAAATTGAGTCCTTGTGCAATACCCACTATGCATATCCCAAAGAAGGATGGCTGATGGTGAATGTGCACTAGATCCAGAGAAATTAATAAGATCAGTATCATGTACAAATTCCCTTTACCCTGCATTGATGATTTGATGGATTGTTTGAGTGTTTCAAAGTATTTTTCAATGATAGATTTGAAAAGTGGTTATCATGAAATAATAATAAGAGAAGGGATTAATGTAAGACTGCATTCAAGACTAATAATGGACTGTATGAATGGTTAGTAATGCCACTTGGGATTAAAAATGCACCTAGTACTTTTATGAGATTGATGAATGAGGTTTTGAAAGAATACACTGGAAAATTTGTGATAGTGTATCTGGATGATATTCTGATTTCATTCAGAATAAAGAAGATCATTTGAAACATCTTAAATTGGTGTTGGAAACCCTACAAAAGGAGAAGCTACTGATAAATCTGAAAAGATGTAGTTTCCTGAAGAAAGAGTTGATTTATTTGTATTTATGGTTTCAGAAGAAGGGTTGAAGATGGATCCAGATAAGGTGCAAGCACTTTTAAGTTGGCCAATTCCAAGAAGTGTGTATGAGGTAAGTATTTTTCATGGTATTGCAAGTTTTTATAGAAAATTCATTAAGAATTTTAGTCAAATTTGTGCACCTATAATAGACACCTTCAGGGGAAGTAGACAACCTTTCAAGTGGAAATAAGCAGTTGACAGATATTTCAAATTGTTGAAGAAGAAGATCACTGAGAAGCATATTTTGGCTTTACCAGGTTTGGATAAGGTTTTTCAAGTAGAGACAGATGCTGGTGGGACAGTAATAGGGGTTGTTCTGATTCAATAATAGAGACAAGTAGCCTACTTCAATGAGAAGTTAAATGAGGCAAAACAAAAGTATTCCCCATATGAAAAAGAGTTATATGTTGTTGTACATGTTCTCGAGAAATGGAGACATTACTTAATTCCCAAAGAGTTTGTGTTATATTCTGATAATCATGCTTTGTAGTTTATAAATAGTCAACCTAATTTGAATAAAAATCATGCTAAGTGGGTGAAATATTTACATAACTTTACCTTTGTGATCAACCATACAAGTGGAATATCTAATAAAGTTGTTGATGCTTTAAGCAGAGTAAATTTGATCTTGCAGGAAATTAAGGTTAGTACTTTGGGATTTGAAATTTTGGTTAATTTGTATAAAGAAGATGTGGCTTTCAAAGATATATATGAATCCTGTGAGACTCCAGTTACCCATAATAGAAGCCAATGGTTGGACTACATGTTACAAGAAGGATTACTATTCAAAAATCATAAGTTATGTATTCAAAAATGTTCTATGAGAGAAAATTTGATACAGGAGAAACATAGTGGAGGTTTATCGGGACATTTTGGGCAAGATAAAACATTTTCTTAGGTGATTTACTTTTTATTTTTGGCCAAGAATGCAGAATTATGTAAAGAAGTTTGTTGAAAAATGCAGGATATGTCAACATGCCAAAGGGAGAAGATAAAATACTGGACTATATCAACCCCTACCTATTCCAACTAGCCCTTGGAATTCCATCAGTATATATTTTATTCTGGGATTTCCTAGAACTTAGAGGGGAAATGATTCTACTTATGTAGTAGTGGATAATTTTTTTAAAATGGCTCATTTTATTGCTTGTAAGAAAACCAATGATGCAACACACATTGCTAATTTATTATTTACATAAATTGTAAAGTTGCATGGTTTACCTTTAAGTATCGTGTCTGACAGGGATACTAAATTTGTTGGTCATTTTTGGAGAACTTTGTGGAATAAGTTGGGAACCAATCTCAGTTTTAGCTCTACTTATCATCCTTAGACTGATGGTCAGACTAAAGTGGTGAACATAAGCTTTGGAAATATACTAAGAAGTATTGTTTATGAAAATCTGAAACAATGGGATTTATCTCCTGCTCAAGATGAGTTTGCTTACAATGATTCACCTAACTGAAGTACAAGTATGCGCCGTTTTCATATTATATATGGAATGCACCTGAGGGGAGTATATGAACTTAAAAATTTGGGAGGACAAGATAAGAGAAGTGCATATGGTGAATATTCTACATCTAGCATGCATGAGCTACAACAAAATGTTAAGAAGAAATTGCAGGAAAGTGTAGGAAAATATAAACAAAGAGAATATATGAAAAGAAAGGAAGTTAATTTTAGGTTGGAGAGTTAGTAATGACCTATATTAGGAAAGAGAGGTTTCCTAAGGGAACCTACAATAAACTAAAGATAAAAAATATTGGACCTTGTAAATTTTTTAGGACGTTTTCTGCAAATGCATATGAAATAGAGCTTCCTTAATCTAATCTTCGAATTTCTGCAATTTTTAATGTTTCAGATATATATACTTTTAAATATTTAGGTGTTCAAACAAAAGAAATGATCTCGAGAAAATATGGTTCATTTATAGATTGGAAAGGATAGTTACCTCAGAAAGTACAGACACAGATTGAAACTATCCTTGAAAAAAGGGTTTCAAATAATACCAGGGACAAAGAATATTTTCAGTATTTGTAGGTCAAGTGGAAAGATAAACCATCTGAAGATGCAGCGTGGATGACGACAAAGGATATTTCCAAGTATAATGTGAAACATGAATACTTATTGAATACTTATTTTTCTTCCCCCGAAGTATGATGCAGGAGCACCAATTTGAAGTTCTATGTTTGTTGAATAAGCATTCAATGCAATTTTTCTACTTTCATGTAATTTTTGTAGAAAATAGGGTTATTTGTCGATTCTTGTAATATATTTTATAGAATGGGATGATTTGAATGTAATAAGGACAAATTTCCACAAATTCCCTCGAATCATGTAAGAGATTGCTCGAGGATAGTTTAGTTAGATATTTACTTTCTTAGGAGTCCAGATCCTCATGTTGCACGTCTTACAGGTTTGATAGAGTTCTATATTAAGAATAGAAAAAGAGATAGAGAGGGGTAGAAGTGTGGAAGAGTGAGCGAGTGAGATATAGAGTGTATGTAACATTGGTTAACGAAATGAAGAACATAGTCTCAATACTTTGCACATATGTGACTGTCTGATGTTTTCTTTTCAATAACCAGATGTATGCTTGACTCTTTGTATGGATGAATATTTAGAAATGTTTAAATGATTCCCAAAAGTGGAGATGTGTACAATTACATAGAATATTGATCACTCATGAATCAATCAGAGTTTTACAGTCTGAATTGAAGTCTACGAATTTCAGCAGATCGATGGTTGTAGATGAATTCCACAAGATAAAAGTGAAGATACACAACTTTAAGGTGAGATTTGGATCTGATCTCAGATCGATGGCCAGAAAGGATCCCTCAAGAAATCAGTGAGTCATAAGAGTTGCAGAAAAGGAAGTTGCAGGTGGAAAATTGCAGAAGCCCATTTTTGGAAAAGTGGGGAGGCATATCCGCAATCTACAATCCGTAATTGCGAAAATCATCTTACCGAAATAAAATTGAGGAATAGCTCAATGCATAAATTTAATTGTGGAACCAATCCTATGGAGACATTGATTGCAGAGATTGAGTTGTGGGACCATATTTTCAGAAAGTTGGTTGCGGGAGAACCCAATATTGCAGAAAGTTGATTGCAGAAGCATAGTTGCAGAATCCATCTTGCGGAAGAAGATATCAATCAACATTTCAATCTGAAGAAGAGGAATTTAGGTCTGCTAGCTTTCACCTCCCATCAATGTGTGTGTGTGTGTGTGTGTGTGTGTGTGTGTGTGTGTGTGTGTGTGTGTGTGTGTTTGTGTATGTTATATATATGTATGTATTAGGGTAATTTTTAGTGGCGAAATTTCGTCAATTGGCTATTTTTTGGGTTTTTTTCAAAAAAAAAATTCTCTATTTGGTCATTTTTAGTGTCTAATATCACCTATATTTACATGAAATGTGTTTTTTTTTATCATAATATTCACCAAAAATTACACATTTTATTGTTAATTTTATGTTTCATATTTAATATTCACCTACCTATCTATAAACATGTTTTTTTCAATCCAAAATAATCGTCTAGAATACTATACTTAAGTATAATATAAGAATCCTTAAAAAATACCTTGGTATGTATGTATGTATGTATGTACACACACAGAATATGTAGATATATGTATATACATAGATATACATAGATATACATACATATACATATATATACATACATATACATACATATATATACATACATATATATACATTCATATATATACATATACATATATACACATATATATACATACATACACACACATATCTACACTCGCACACACACATAGAGAGAGAGAAATTAGAAAAATAGTAAAGATAAAAAAAATTATCTGTGAAAACTAGACCTTATGTCATAGCTAGACATGGATTATGTCTAAAAACAAACTTATAGCAGACATAATTCATAATAAATCTTTGCATCATGTTATTAGTCAGATCCTTTAATGATGTTTTTTCATAATACTAATAGCAGTTACAAATTTGGTAAATTTTATGAATAAAAGAGGTATATTGGTTGTTGGAATAAGAAAGGTAGATAGTTGCAAAAAGAGGTAGTGTTTGTTCAACTATAGAAATGTTTGTTTCAACTTTTTTTACAACTATCTCATTACAGAGCTTGAAGAAATCACCATTGTTTCTTCATCAACCCAATAGTCCATTTTTCAAGCAACATTTAGTTTTTGTCTCAATTCAATTCAATTCATTAAAGTTTGATACATCAGTTTTTTCGAGTTTAGCTTAGAAGTTGGTTTTTAGTGCTATTCCTATGGAATTTAATAAATAGAAATCAACTCAATTATCATAAGGTACTAGAAATCCATTCTAAAATTTTACTTCATGTTTCCTTGGTAAATAAAACATTGTTCTTTAGATCCTATGATTAGCTCTTGCCAAGACTTTCTGGTAGTAGTATGTGTTTCCATACTTTTCGGTAGAAGTGTGTGTTTCCATAACTTTTAATAGTAGTGTATAATTATCTTATTCATTTTTTATGTTCCATTAGCTTCTTCAAATTATTCATCCAACCATACATAACATACCTCCAAGCATTCTTGATCACATTAAGTCCATCAAATGCTTCCTGCATCACATCAAGAATAATTAAGTGAAGGTAAAGGGAGAAGGTAACCGAGGTAAGGAGAAATGATTTTGAAGTCTATTTTATTCATTTTAAACATGAGAATAATATTATAAGGAAACCATATTAATAATCCCTATAGTATTAAACAAGAAACTATGACACATTCTAAGTTAGATTGATTCGAAATATTACTCTGCATTGGATATACCCCTAAACTATGAATTATTATTCCTTGATTCATTATATCATCAGGTTGCCAAATAATCCTTGACATATAATCATTTCAATAATCGAATTCACCATCATACTTTTAACTAGAATCAGATCATACAAGTGATCATATCTCTCATTATGATCATGGCGCACTTACGATTTTCTTTTCTACCCATCACTAGGTGTTTACCATTATATTTGAATCCACTACATTAACCCTTCATTGAATGCAACAAATTGATGAAAAATAAAGACACAATTTATCCTCTTCATCTTGAGAATGAAGAATGTGGTCCAAGAATATACAGCAAGAGTGGAATTCCTTGAAATTCCCCCTTGGTGCAAATGAAATATTGAAAGAAAAGGTTGGCTTCCATTCTTTGAGAATTTCTATGGATGCCACAACAAAGTGACATTAGAGTCCTCTCATAGTTTTAATAGATTAATGGTTAAAATAGGTGATTTGGAATTCTAAGTTTCAAATAAATCCATGGCATTTTATATAAGGATTCCTCAAATGGGTGAGTAGTGGTTCAAGAAATATTCAATCAAGAAGGTAGGAAGGATTTGGTTTTCAATTTCATCTCATCAAAACCCAAATTAGTTGAAGGGGATTCCAAGGAGTTGGTTGAAAGGTAAATATCAATACCTTTAGGTTATTCTAGAAAAATACATAACTTGTGAGGAGCATTATGGTCTCACATTTCTAAACCATAACTGGATCTTGCTACATTTTGAGTCTCGAGAAGACCTTAATTTTCACACTGTCTTTGGAAGTCTCTCTGTAAAATGTCTTCTTTAGTACATAAAGGGTCAAAACATATAGAGAGAATTTTATACCACCATAGTCTTGTAAAAATTCTTGTGTTAGAAGAATTATGAAGGAAGTATGAAACTTGGGGTGAATTCATGGTTCAAAATGGATTTATTGAGAAGACTAGAACATAGGCATGAGAACTTGATGATGTGAATGAAAATATCCACTAGGGCGAGGGTTCCACTAGAAGAATGAAGAAATCACCACCACAAATAAAGAAGCATAGCACAATTTCGCTAAACAGTCTGATGATCATAAGATGAAGGGTCGTAAAGCAGTTAAGACCAGCAGTTGAAGAGAATGAAAAAAATTATTTGAGAAGCATGAAAGAGAAGCAGTCAAGGAGCATGAAAGAGAATTAGTTGAGGATCATGAAATAAAAGTAAATTTTCATCCAATATCTATGAAATGTAGAACATGATATTATGATAAAATATTGCATGTAAATACTCACCGAAACATAATAGTCCACTGCATGAGATCCTTGATACATATTTTTGGGACAATGTTAAAAGGAAGGTAAAAGGGGATGATTTTGGTGACACCATTATACATCAAGAATTTCATCCAATCCTTATATATCATGATTTCCTTATTTTAATCCAAGCCCTACATATCTTAACCTTCATAATTCTAACTTAGTAAAGAAGAATAAGAAAGTCATAAATTTATAAAAGGACATCAAGGAATTAGAGATGTTGGCAATACATTAAAACTGAAAATTAGTCTTCGAAATTGTCTCATGCCAAGATTTAGAGGGAGGAGTAGTTGGAATTAGAGAACAATAGATTACTTAGGGTAACATATAAATGGTATAAGAGGACTTGACATTCTAAATTATTGAACAAGATGCTATAGATTAAGCTGAAAAATCTTAATCCTAGGAATAAACCTGAACCTACTTTCACCTTCAATTTAGATTTCTTCATCTGTGCAACTACTAGCACATGAATAAGGTTTGTCTGCCTTAGTTTTGAACATGGTTCTAGAAGTAGTTTTGACTATTATCTACAACAAAGTTACATATGGACATGCAAATTCTCAGGTGTGGGGTAGATGTTGGGTTCTAGTTTTAATCATTTTGTGACGTTAGTAATACCCCATTTTTCCCATATTATCTACCATTTAACCATTGTATTACTACTTTTAGAACGTTTTCCTACATTTAAATCAATTTTATACTATAACCGTATTATGACGTAATCTATTTCCCAAGCCTTTAATTCCCTTTGTTTTAATGAATGATATAAATTAAAATTGTTGTGCATCAATCATGTTACAAAATTATGTTTCTTGTAACAATATGGAAGGTTCTAGTAGTAGGTTCATTGGTTTTCCTAGTTGTGCCATCTCAAGAAAAAATGAAGCACATAGGTATTCTCTAGAAAGGTGTTGAGATGGATTGTGTCCTATCTATTTGGTGCCAAAATAAACATCAAGACCTTGGATATATGTCCAAAGGTTGGGTCAATAATTAAATTGGAAGAGATAAATCCAAATATTAGATCATGATTTCATGTCTTCATTCATGAAATCCATTGATCCAAAATCAATGACTATTCTGTATTAATCCCCTTTACTCAAATATCCATCTATCTATTATGATTTCAACATATATTTGATATTTATTTTCGACATGTAATTAGTTAAAGATCCATAAGATGAGGATTGGGTCATCTCTTTTGTATTGTATAAAAGAATGCATCATGATTATGAGAGGATTAATAAGCAGAAATAGAGAGAGAGGAATAAACCCGATCCTATGGATATTTTCTTCATACTTTGTAAACCTATGAATATTTTGAGTTAATATAAGGAATGTGTTGCATAATTTTGTGAATTAGTCAATTGTGTGGTTTCTTGCACTGCATCCCAGATAGGATCCCCCGCTAATGTGGGTATGCACTATAGATATCTAGTGTAGTTATTTTCATTATTTTCTTATAGCTCTCTATGTGTGATTTAGATTTGGTTATGTGTTGGTTAATTTGTGCTTAGAAATAATTATTTTTTTAGAAGTTTAATTACTTCCCTAAATTGATTAACTTATTTATTATTTTATCATTTTTATTTTCTGTAATGCTTGTTTGAATGGGCCATTGGAATTCCATAGTTTAAGTGTGTTGATGATTTACTACTAGAGATCTTAATATGTTGTTGACACAAGAATTATGATAAAACGTGAAGTTATAAGATTTCAACTAAGAACTTTGATATTTTTTGTTATGATTTGGATTGCAAGTTTGGTTTTATTTAGTTGTATGCTTGACTAAGCTACAAGAATTGAGTAATACATTGAGTCAGCTATATATTGGATTATTACAAGAATATTATTTCTTTAAGTATAAGTATTGTGACTGGTTTGTGAAAATAGAACATAACTCTTATACTTAACTCTGATTTTTGGAAATAACTTTTCAAGCAGGTTGTGCTTTAAGATTGATTTGAGATTTGATTTTATGCTTTGTAAAATAGTAGGAGTCCACTGAATCCTATAAATAACTATCTAATGTTAGATGAGTATTCCTCACAAGAATAAAATACTGTGACTGGATTAAATATGATATATTTTGATTTTTCATTTTGATTCCTGAAAGTGGTTTATTTAGCAATTTATCTTTTGAATATAGTAGGGTTGATTTAACATATTCATAGATAGATTTCATATACTTTGTGTACTCCGCACAAATCTATAAACACCTAGTTTATAAATTACCTAACATTCATATTACGGTGTATAAATTGGAATTTCTCCCTTTTTTATTTGCTATCATATCTGAGTATCCAAAAATAGTTTGCCGCTTGATTTCCATATTTCTTGTTATTTCCAGACCCAATATAAATGCCTCATATTATGTTACATTATTTGTGCATATGAAGTTCATTTTAAAATCATGAGCGAATTCCTTTTCCAAAGGAGATGTAAAAAACACACCATCCCCATTTCCTCCTATGTTGCATCCCCCATCAAAGTACATACTCTATATACCCACAATACTAGTTATTTGTTCCCTTGTTGCAAGAAAACTTTTTGTTTGCCTTGACTAGGAGGATGGTGAGTGAGTAGGAATTTTCCTATGTCATCAGTAGTGTAGGAAAAAGATTTGGGAGGATTTTGGGGATCATTGATGGCCTAGGTCATTTTTGGATCCCTATATAATTTGTGTATTTCTCTCCCAAATACTATAATAGTGGCATATGATAGGTCAAATTGAATTCTTCCCGCAATAGAAGTTCCCAATGTCTATATAGTATCATACCATACAAGGGAAGAACATCAACTATGGAAACCTCCATCTTAACATATTTTTTGGGTATTTGAACCATCTCGACCACCCTATCTTTAATCATCCCTAAACACTATACCCTCTTGGATTCAAAGGAGAAACAAATCTTTATAGGGCCTTGCGATTTTTATACTATGAAACAACACTTCTCCATCTGAGTACTGACACCAAATGTGTCGGTACATAAAAGGACAATGTAGATTGAAGTAGCCTAAAAATTATAGATGAAGTGAAGCCTTAATACATACTTCTTCCTTCAACCTTGCCAATATTTATAAATAAATTTGTCTTGCACTTGCGGGTCCTCTTGTCACACAAATTGTGTGTCACTCGCGGGTATGCTCATATGAAGCCCACAAGTCAACTATAAAATGTTGCACTCATGAGTTTCCTCAATAGAAGTCATGAGTCACTCTTGAGTTCCCCTTATATGCACCCATGAGTTCCTTAAGACACAAGTAAAAAATAAAACATGATTAGTCTATGGGAAGTTGAGTTCGAAATCATAACTTCCTTAACTCCCCTAACTATGCCAAGCCTCGTAACCTCTCCTCACTAGCAAGTATAAATAGAGGGTATGGGTAGAAGATAGGGGAAGCAAGTTGGAGAGGAAGGTTATGCTATAGGAATCCATTGGAAAGAGGAGCAATAGAAATCAGTTTCTTGGTCTACAGAGAATCTTGTTTCAGACAGGGTTGTAATGTTTCCTGAAACTTCTGAATAAAGAGTGACTTTTTTCCATATTGTCTTTGCACATGTTCTTATTGTATGAATTATGAATTGTATTGATATTTATTTTTATATGCAATTATAATATTTTCATCTGTCTTTATATAACAATCAGTATTTTTGTGGAAGAACATCAATCTCTTTTGTAGGTATAGAATATTTGGAGCTTGCAGATCATTTGGGGAAGAAGGCTAAAGCTTGGGTCAACTGTGAGTTAAAAATTTCATGTTATACTAACCCTATTTCTCTCATATATGTTTTTGTAATCATTTATTCCTACAAGAAAAAACCTAGTATATTGGTGACCCTAAGACCCCAAGTCATAAGGTATATATATCTCACAATAGAACTGGCATCTCCGCTAGGGAGTCTAGTTTCTATTGGGGCATTTTCAATCAAATTTCTAGTCCAGTTTTCGCTCTTTTGATTCTGTCATGGTCTTATTTTATTTGTGCTTCAGTTAATATTGTTATGTGCTTAGGATCCCTATTCCTTTGATTTTTATTTTGAAAATTTTTAAAGCCACTCGCAGGTTGTTGTGCTGAAATTCGTGAGTTTTGGGTTGAAGTCATGGGTTTTCTTCACAACAATCATGATTGAATCATAGTTTGTCCACTAGATAGTCACAATTTCATGTAGAAAGTGTTCAAACTGTAGTGGTTTCCCATGTTTTGAGTATTTTTTGCATTTAGTTACTCGTGTAAGGTTGCCTCCTAGGTGTGTACTAGTTTGTTACCTGGTGAATTTCATTGTAACTTTTCTTACAAGTTTGCGTTGAGAAGGTTAGGTTGAATTCATGTGCAATTTTGTTTAGGTATTTCGTCTTGGCTTTATTCATTGAAGTGTAAGTGGTTCGGTGATTTATTGACCTCTGTTAGTTCTCTGGTATGATTTTCTGCATCTGATTTCTTTAGTAGTAGTCTAAAATTTTTAGTTTTTCCAATATTTTGATCTACTGGTCTTTCAAAGTTAGTAGTTCATCCCAAGTAGGGTTTTAGGCCAGCTTTGCAGTACTTGTCAAATTTGTGATTATAGGATCTTAATACTATTTCTTGGATTTATACATATTCATAGTTTCTAGCTCTCTTAGTTGCATTAGTTTGCATTAGCTTTTGATTTTCGAAAAGAAAATAAAACAAAGCATTTGTAGTTGCATTGTTAGTCTCATATAGGCTCTTTGTACACGTGTTTTTCAATTATCTTTGAAAAAGAAAAAGAACTAAAAAATAAGTCTTTTGTTTCTCAATGTTCTTAAGCAATTTTCATTTGTTTTGAAAAGGGAAAAAAGTATGTTGAATAATATTTGTATTTGAAAATTATTTACATCATCTTTGCTTTTAGTTGTGTCATAAAACAACGAGTTGCACTTCCATTACCTGATTAATACGAAACTTAAAAAGAACTCTATTAATTAAAATTTATTAGTAACACTTTATTTCTAGGGTCATACATCAACTAACTTAGGCTAGGATCTTAGACTAGGTCATCTTAAACTATCCAACCAACTTAGGCTTTAACTTAGACTTAGTGGCTTATCTTCTAGGTAAATCCATGTTTGCAATATATCATCCAGAAAGATCCTCTAACATAGGAGTTAAGCATGAGGTTGTGCGAGGACATAGTTGCAGAGATACCCCTACAATACTTTGTTCAATCAGAACCCATGATTGTTGTGCATATGGGAGTTCTTTTAGTCCCACTTTAGGCCCCATGAGATGTTGGTGTTGTCTGAATTTCGGGCTTAGCTACCCTGCACATGCACACCAACCATACCTGCAACTCTTCCACCAGAATCTTGTTGTAAGATTGGTATCCTTAGTATACAGACTCTTAGGTTCTTTTACAAGTGATGGTGGAAGGCTATTTCCACTGTACCTATGGAAAATGTGGGAGGAACCCCCAAATAAAAATTTGGGAGGGTGATTTAGCGCTTCAAACTCTTGCACCTAGAAAACTTATCACGAGACCCCAAGTAACTTCTCTCCTATGTTCATTGGTTTGTTTTGGGACCTAATCATGCCAGACTCTCCTTTGGAATGTGTATCTTTCACCTACCTGTGTTTGTGGTACTTAGGATTTTTGAGTGGTGTGCTCTGTGGAATTCCTGTGATCTACTCTAACCTTTAGGTGTGTGATTTACATATTTAGTTATGGAGGATCAACCTCCCCATAGGCCTTGAAGGTTGTGTAACCTTCCTCCACTATCAATAGTGGAGTCTCCACTGCCACCTCAAAGGCATAGATTAGACACAAATAGTTCTTTTGAATTAACTGGAGTCAGTCAAAGTCCAGGGGAACCTAAAATTTGTTATTATCATACTGATCGCTTGTCAATGGATATTGAATATTTTCAAGCTGAAGAGTTTGAAAGGAATTAAAATTATCCCCTCACTGACCTTAGAGATCTCATTTTAGTGCAAGTTCATCCGTTCGGTCCTCTTGTTGTTGGTGTTCCTTTTAGCGTTGTAACGTCTAGTTTAGGAGAAGGTCTGGGGGATATATATACCCCCACTTAATCCTTAATGGCCAGTGGTGTCTCTCCCTACCAATGAGTGCACCTAGGCCAAGCATATCTATTGCACTAGTAGTGTCATTAAACTTTGGTTCATCTACCTGATGTCCCCAAGTTTCCAAGTGACTAATCCATCGGCACCATCAAAAACTCTTAGTCCTTTGGCATGTTTTCCACAGGGATACCTATTTTCCCTTTTACCTCTTCTCTTCCATTCCAAAACACTCAAAGTGGTCCTAATAGTTCCACTCCATTTTTCCAATTTTTTTCGTGGTCTGGGGGACACAGTCCTCCATCCGCTCCTTATGTAGGTCCTTCACCTACTTATGTTGGTGTGTCGTTTGGGAGTCCAAACCCTTTTTGAGGGTTTAGCTTCCAACATTCTAGTCAAGATTCAAATTCTCTATTATGAAGCTCCCCCTTCTCATTCTTCAGTGGGGAATTCATTTCTTTTGTTTCTGTAACTCGAGCCTCATCTGGAATCACTCGAACTCAATCCAAAATGGATTAGGTTAGTAACCCTTTAGCCTTTGGGTAGAACCCTTTTCAAAATATTTGTAGTTCTTCATAGCCATTGGTTGGGGGAAACCCCAAACTCTCTTTTAGGAATGTTGGTGCAGGTACTTCCTCACCCCAGACTCATTAATACCAAACTCCAGCTCGGCCCAGATTACCCTTTATAGCAACTTTAAACTTCCATACTTATTGAAACTCATTAATGACCATGTACACCATGATCCGACTTGGCCACTGGTTCCTATTAAATTACCTTCATACATTCCTAAGTTTGAACGAAAAATTGGTAAGGACCCAGGTGACCATGCCACGACGTTCCATTTCTAGTGCTCTTCCTACTCACTAAACGATGATTCTATTTGGTTAAGGATTTTTCATTAAACACTGACCAATGTAGCGACAAAGTGGTATATTGAACTCTCATCATTTGCATATGACAGTTTTCTCGATTAACAACTATTTTCTTGAATCACTTTCAACTTCCTGTCTAGTATGATGCTAGTGTAGACCTTTTGTCGACCTTTCAACATAATAAGGCCACTCGTCTATCTAATCACATTCAGGAGTGGAGAAGGAGAAAGAGGCTTATCAAGTCCAATATTCATCTTGAGTTCTTGCTGGAATGGTTTTTGTAGTATTTATTTCCTTATATTTCAAAATATGTTTCCACATCAGGAGTGACTATGGAGGAGGAGGCCATTCTCACGGACCAACAACTGGATTTGATATATGCCCAATCTGGGATTCTATACAAAATCATCCATGAGGAACCAAGGTATAACACATACTTTTCCAAACCCAATCCTGGATCACATGCTAATGGTGTGGTGGGTTCAGTTGACACCCTGACTGTAGAGTCATTGGCTAAACAGATCCATGAACTATCAGTGAAGAAATCTGCAGTGGAGGAAGCCAAGGCTGCCACCCCCTCATCCCAGAATGTGAATGTCTATTCAACACAATCTACCCAGAAGGGTACTCAACAACGCGATGGAAAAAATAACAAGGTTAAGAAGGGTGAGGGGAATCAAAACAAGCATAGCCCACAAACAATGTAGAGGAGGGTAAAAAGGAGAAAAATAAAGTCAAATTTCCTTGCAATATTTTTGAGGAAGACCATTTAACCTATCAATTCCCCTTAATGGATCATGAACAAAATTTACTAAAACAACAACAACAACCAGCATCCTGAAGGATCTGTTTGTGCTAGAAATTGTTCCTAGACTACTACAAGAACAAGCTAGAACAATCTCAAAAATAAAAACAAAATGAAACTAGTTTTTATGGTTTTTGGTTTGAAAATTTATCAACAAGAAGGTAAATCCTTAACAGGATAAAACAAGTACTGAATCATGAAACAATAATAAATACCGAGATGCCAATACATAAAATATAAACCATGAAGATAATCAATATAACAACGATTTCACCCACGACATATAAGCACTTGCATGAATAAACACATTAAACAAGAAATGAAATTATACATTGAGTGAACAAACTGACCAAAAATGAAAACAGCATAAAAGATAACAATGGCTTATAAGTATGTATATATCATAATCAGTATTCAAAGTTACATGAGAGTTTTGAGCCTTAGCTTGACATGCAACAGCTCTAAAGCCTCCTCTTGCACCAAAATTTGAACCCCACTTTCATTTTCTTTCCTACTTTTATCCTTTCCTAACTAAAGTAGTTACATAACTATCAAAACTAACTTTTAGGTCTAATTTTGAATTAGTTACAAAATAGTTGTATTTTCCAAAATACAAAACTATTAGCAAATTAAACTACTTGACACCTAGCCACTAGAAGAATTCATAGATTCTTGGCTACCACTTCCAACATAGCAATTCCTTCTAAAGCATGTGGCTGCTTCTTGCTTTGGTCCTGCTCTATCTCTAAAATTTTAATCCTCTTTAATAATAACTCATTCTGGTGGCTTAAACTTTGAATTTTCTGATTTAAAACTTCAACCTGGCTCCAAATCTCCCTTTTTCTCTTCAACGCCTCTTTGGAGACATCTAACAATTCCTGATAGTGTGAATTAATGTCATCAAGGTCTTCTCGTAGTCTTTTGTTTGTCATCACCAATCTATCATTAGTCTCACTAAGAAAACCAACCTAATATTTGTATTGTTCCAAAGTCATTAGAGGAAATTTCAACTCAAAATGGGCCTTTTAACTTTTATTCAAATTCCATGTCATCATGTGTTAGCCAATGAAATTGCTTTAAATTTGAAATACCGTATAGGTCTTAAACACTTTTTTAATATAAATTTGGGGATAGGTATCATAAAAAAAACTACTTTTTTTGTTTGTATTTTTGACATATCTCCCTGTGTTTTTACTCAAATTTCAATAAGGAGAGCTCGTTGGATGCAGAATTAAATTTCGCATCCAATGAGTACCCACTCGGCATACTTTTGACGGACCCTCAAGCAGGGGGCACTCAAGCTGCCCCTGACCCAAATTATATCAACATGGTTCGATCTTCAACTTTGTTGCATACCAGGAACAAAAACTATGAGAATGAGACTCTTGAGAAGGGTAAAGCTGTAGGTGAAACTTCCAACCCTCTCACAGTAGAGAAACCTGCTGAAATAATGCCGAAGATACCGAAAGGTGTCTTCAAGAAGACCTTGCATAACCCTAATGCTAGGGCTGCTTCCAACTACTCTATGGTTGAAGACTTAGCTCAAACCCCGTGTGCAATGTCAGCTTTGGAGGTGTTACAGAGTTGTCCCACTCAGCGGTATGCCCTCTTAGCATCTCTAGGTAGCATGGACTCTTCGAGCCTCACGGCGAAATTTCATTTTTTTGATGTTAAAATTTGCCTTCCTTACCATGTAGCCCTATCAATAGATATTGTCCATGGTGATAGGACCATTGGAAGAGCAGTTGTTGATGAGGGGGCCTCTACATGTGTTATGCCCTTGGCATGTTGGAAAGATCTTGGATCCCTAGAGCTAGTCCTATCAAACACTTTGCTTACTTATTTTGATGGAAGATCCTTCCATCCGCATGGTATCCTGCTGGCTTTTGAGATTAAGTTTGCAGGAAAAGCAGTGTCTGTTGAAGTAGAAGTGATTGATTCTCCTTTGAACTACAATTTGATTCTAGGAAGGAATTGGACTTGTGCAATGTCTGCTGTTGCGTCGGCCATTTTTCGTGTAGTGGTTTTTCCACATGAGGGCAAGATGGTTACTATTGATCAACTTGATTTTATTCGAAAAGGTCGTTTAGAGTCAAAAGAGTCCACTGTGCCATTGGTTGATTAGGTAAAACCTACTGCACAGAGCTTGGGGGCTGGAATGTACACATCATTGATGGGAAGATTTGATCTTCCGGCCCCGGTAAATTACATTGGTTCTACTAGTGTGGGGAAGTCCATCGCTACAGTTGTCGATAGGATTGATCCTTGGGTCCTCCCAACTCCCCATGAACCTGAAGTGCCCTTACCAACAGTAGAGGTGGCTTATCAAGCTATCACTCAAGCTGCTGCTGATCCCATTCCAGATCCTCTAACAGTCTCGGATGATCTGGAAGAAGTTTATTTGCCCGCATGGGCGGAAAACTCTTTACATTCTATAGATTGCTTAGACATAGTTCTACCTTCCAATGAAGCTATTCTGGAAGCCATGAGTGGACGTGATAATATTTGTGAGGATCTTCATCATCGATCCTATTTTCTTCTAGAACTGAGCAGGATAGAAAACCAAGAGTTTTGAGTGAGACTGTCAAAATATGTTGATATACCTATCAACCCTTTGCCTAGGGAAGGAGTGTTTTCCGAGGGGAATATGGAAAAAATTTCTGCCACTATACCTATCAACATCTCTGTGAACCCAGATGTCATGGAAAACATCTATATAGGTGCAAACTGCTCTCCTGAGGAGATTTCCATCTACACTGCCCTTTTTAAGGAATTCCACGATATCTTTGCCTGGTCATACGAGGAGATGCCAGGCATAGATCCATCTATTGTTCAACATGAAATCCGAACCTATCCTGATGCTAAGCCAGTTCGGCAAAAATTAAGACCCGTGAACCTGCGTAAAGTGGTGGCTGTGAAGGCAGAAA
>LPNX010005303.1:0-103639 GCA_001517045.1 Pseudotsuga menziesii | reverse complement strand
TATATATATATGTAAAATATATGTCTGTAGATAGGTCGAGTCTGATCCGTAGATCCCGTCATATACAAAAAGTACAAAAATGTGGATCATAGTCCATCAAAATGCCCTAGGTCTAAGCTGGACTGCCCTGGCCACTAGGACCACCTTGGCCCCCATGATCTCTATGCATCTTGGCTTCCTCAGCCTCCTCAGCTTCGGCAGCCTCCACCGCATCTCTATATACGAGCACTGCTCTCGCCACTCGTCTGAAAAGACGTAGCCAAATCAGTGGAACCCCAACTACAAACTCCTACATGGCTGCAGGGATATGGTCTATCTGTATGGTCGGTACTCGTTGGGTTAGCCTGGCTAGCTTTCCCTCTAGTACTCTAGTCAGTCCCTGATCCTCTAGTACTCTGATGAACATACGAGGGTGCCCTTCAGGGCGGAATGGTCCAATATCTGCATTTTGACACATGAATAGGATTAAGACTTGTACATATGTATATATCTATCATTTGAAAAATTCATAAAAATTTGATAATGATAAAAAATTAAAAAATTACTTACCCATCTCTCCCCATGCTCCTCCTGGAGGGAGGACAAGGTCGGGGTCACCTCGAAAGTCCATTTCGGCATATGGAAACTGCTCCAATGCCAGAAAATATCGTTCCCACCATGTGTAGAAGTCAGCATCATATACGCTATGTACTATGTCTCCTCCTCCCTGGCGGAGGAAGATGTCTCCCCACAGGCTCAGCCTTGGCTAACGTGGAGATCTGACCTATAGTGGTATAGCAGGGCTCATGGCTGGTACTCTCTCGAAGAATAACGCCACTAATATGCTTGCATAGCCAAAATTCTTGCGTCTTCCTCTCTTGTAGTTGGATAATTGCCTCCTCATAATGGGGGCAACCCCCGAGCACCAATCATAGATAGCACCTCTAAACCAGTCAACTACCACCCTCATTTGGTTCCTAGTGGCCATATGTAACCCTATGGATCCTGCAAGTCTCACAATGGTACTAGCTAATACCTGGAGAGTAAAATCCTGGATGTCTGCAATAAGAACGCTGCTTCCTTTCTTCTGGGTACCCGGTGTACAGAATATGTCTACATAGTTTTGGACAGTTAATGGGTCACCACCCCTGTCAATGCCCTCCAACTTCACCGGTGCTCCCCATTGTGACAACCTAGTAATGAAATATATATCTTCCACGGTAAGCTCTAAGGTCTCACCTTGAAGATTGAACATCCCCATCTCATGATCCCAGTAATTGACCATGAACTCTAGTATGTGGACATTGGCCCGCATGGGCAATGTACAAAAGAACTTCAGCAGCCCACTGGTCCTCAATGCCTGTATGGTGGGTGCACTTTGGAGTGCCGCTTGATCCATCATTTCGTGCTCCCTTTCCCTCCACTCCAGAACCATTTTTTACTTGACAAATACAAGCAATTGGATTCAGTATTCCCATATAAAAATTTAAAAATTTTGCATATTTTTTAATCTTTTTCATACTGCGCAGTATTCACGGCTGTCTATTTAGGCAGGTCGCGAATCATTCGCGACTGTCTACTTAGAAAACCCGCGAATAAAACGTGTATTCACGAGTTTCCCTCTTAGCAACCCACGAATGTGCACTGTCATCATTTTGGGTACTGTTTAATACTAAATTCACAACTAAACCTAATATTTGTTTGGATCAATTTGATGAGCTTAGGGTGTAGAGTTACCTGAATTTGACGGATTCCAATTTTGGTGGTCCAATTGTCCACAATGATCGATCAACGGTAGAGGGTAAACATTGTTTTTTTTTGGCTCAAAATTTCAAATGGTGAGTTTGTTTTAATTTTCAAGCTATTTATAGAAATAATATTTCATAAAGTGGGTCCTTTTCCATAGTTTGAAATGTCAATTAACTAATATCACCCTCTTTGTGCCTTGAAACAGGTTTATCACATTTTACAAAGTGTTGTTGCTCCAAAGGGTGGTTTTGCAATTTTCAACACATGTTGGCATCTTTTCACTCCACATTAACTTTAGTATTCAACATTTTTCCACGGACTATGGTATTCTAAACCATTAGTCCCTTGTCTCTACCATTGTTCTTCCGTGGCTAGGGCCCTTATTTCATGAGTATCCTCCTTATATGCCTTTGCCATTATTTGGTACTCATGCTGTCACTGTTTCAGGTTCAGGGGTTTCCTCTTAGCTATTTTTCACGCCAAATAGAGCTTCTTCTGAATATCTTTTTACAAGCTATCCCTTTATAGGACTCCCCGCCCTTATGGAGTTTCTTTAGACCCAGGTCTAACTCCTTCAAAACAGACTTGACTGTCGAGTTATCTCGTTCGTTCAAGCTTGTTAAGAATATGTGAACGGGCATCCACATTGGTGGTAGGTTATCTCTTTCTCGGACCATGCGGAATAATACGAGAAAGGATCACTCTCTTTTCTTTTGAATTGAGAAGATTATTCTCAGGCATAGGTTTATCACTTTTCCAGACCCGAGGGACTAAATTTACGAAAAAGGAACACCCGGTTTGAGATTAGTTTTCTCTTTTTCGTGCTCTGGACCCAAACATGAAAACGATTTTGAGTGTACTTTGTGTCTTTGTCATGCTCGTTAAACACTAAAGAACAAGCCCCATTTATCATAACCAAATGGATCTTTTCGAGTGATCTTGCTTTCCTTCACACTCGTAAAACTCAAGCTATTTTATGCTGTTCTGGAAGGAGCGTTGGGTAGGTGGTAATTTAACCTTTTTCGGACCTCCCTAACTAAGTATGAAAAATGTTCACCTTTTCTTCTTCGGAAGTTAAGAGAGTTCTTCTATGGTTTGTTTTATACTTTTTCGGCCTCATGAGACTAAATTGGATGAAAAAGGAACCCCCTGGAGTCTTCTTTGGAGTTTTTAGACTCTCTAAATGTGAAAACACCGGCTGAGTATGTACTAGTTTGGGCTCATTAAATCCACGAATCAGTGACACTATCAAGCATTATTTTCCCATCTCTTCAAGCTTGTTAAAAAATGAAGAGGGAACTGAGTTGGATTTCCTGGACTCGTTAAAATTTAACAGGGAAGGTAAGGAATAAGTTTTCTCTTGTTTTCAGTAATGGCAGCATGTCATCCTTGAACATAGCACTCTTTGTTTTCCAATATCCATGTTTCAGTGTCCACTTGTGTTCAGCTATCACTTTGAGTTTCTTACTCCTCCTCTTGTTCGTTATAGCTAGGGAATCTGGTCATGTCTCCTACATGACAGATAAGTCTATTTGTTCTATCTATCCATTATACACTGCCTTGGGTCATCTCTGTGTTGTGCTCACTGTTCAAGGACTCTTCCCAATGTCTGATCTATAGCCTGATCCCATCATTGTTATATCTGTTATCTATTTGTGTCTCCCTTCTTTTACCCAGTTCCTAGTCACTCTTGTGATCCATTGGAGAATCTATTACCTTCCCTATCACAGTATGGCTCCGTTTCAGCACTTCTTGATGATGAAGACCTAGAGTTTTGACGATCGTACCTTAGGATTCACTTTCATCATTGGTGAATTCCTTTGCTTCAGTTGTCGATTATCATCTATTGGTTGACAAACTGTTGAATCCTTTCCATGTTTGACTTTAGCTTACCCTTATTCACATGGTTTGGATTGTACTGGTTCTTTGGGATCCTTTATGAAGACCTTAGTTCCTCACCTATGGACTAAGTTGCGCAAGATTATGTTCTATTCATCTACATAGCTTCCAGATCTTTGAAGACTCATCATTATTGTATATTTTGGCTTAGATCCACCTTTGTAACATACGTGGTTTATACCCGTATTATATGATGTACTCAAATATTGTACAGGAGCTAATGTTGCAGTAAATTGAACATAGCATCCTCAGATGTAACTTTGTATATGACATTACTATGTATTTGTTTCAGGTACTCTGTCTAATCCATTGGATTTATGAGTTCTCCAAAGCTACCTATTATAATGTATTTCGGCCATCGCTTCCCTCTGATCTCACACATTAGGGGGCATCTGTTATACACCTGAATGGCACCTCTCCGTCCGAGTGCCGACATCCCTCATGTTGGCACACAAAAGGACATCTATGGATAGAGGTTTGCCCAAAACACTATAGATTGGATTACTATACATAAATTTTTCCTCCATCCAGTTGGTTACTTTTCCATTTTACTATGTCAAGTTGTATTCACGACTCTCCTTATATGCAACTCGCGCATCACTTGCGAGTGCTGGCTGATGCAAGTCGCGAATAGATGTATTCACGGGTTGCTCTTATAGAAACTCGTGAATCATTCACGGGTTGTCCTTCCACATACCCGCGAATATGTCCCTTGACATTTAAAAATAAAAACATGCGATGATCTGAGATTAGTTAAGCCATTTATCATTAATCCTCTTAACTGTCTCAACCTCCTCAAGCTTTGAAACTGCCTTATTTCCTTCATATAAATACAGGCCTTGGAGAGGGTGTTGGATATACTTTTGGAAAGCAAAGTTATGCTGGTGGATTGTATACAGAATTCTTTGGAGCAGTGGAACTCAGAATCCTTTGGTTGCAGAGGAGTCCTTGTCTCAGGCGTTGGGTTGTAATCTGAACTCTTTCCATTGTTGATAATAAAGAGAATCCTTCTTCCATATGTTTTTCATGTATCTTGGTTTGATAAATGTTTATGTTTCTGCATTTTATATATAATTTATCTAACCTACTTATATATATATGAATCATCTTGTATCTGGAAGATTGACTCTTGACAGGTGAAAGAGGAGCAACCTTGAAGACTTTGGAGAAGAAGCAGAGCAAAAGAGGACTAGCAAGGATCGACCTTCGTTAATCGAGTAAGTCTTTATCATCCTCCTATTTCCTTTAATGCACTCTAGATTCAATTGTCTACAAGTTGATTGAGTATGTTGGTAACCCCAGACCTATGGTTATTAGGTGTTTAATCCTGTACAACACCCGCTACCCCAAAAATAAGAAATACCTGAAAAAATGGAATGATGACATCATCATTCCATTTTTTCAGGTATTTCTTGTTTTTGGGGTAGCGGGGTCCATCAAAAGTATTCCAAGTGGTTACTCGTTGGATGTGGAATTTAATTCCGCATCCAACAAGCTCTCCCTATCGAAATTTGAGTAAAAACACAGGGAGATATGTCAAAAATACAAACAAAAAAGTAGTTTTTTTCTTTTCTTCCTCCAAAATTAATAAATATTATTTTATTATTTTAACTATTGTTTTATTAGTTCATTTTAGGAGGCCCATTTTGAGTTGAAATTTCCTCTAATGTTTCTTAAGGTTCTCAATTTCTGAATCCATCTGAACTTCTCCCTGTAATGTAGAGCCTTGATTTGTCATCCATGAAATGTCTAACTTCTTGAAAATCATATCATCTTCCTTCTTGTATTTCACTGTTTCCTGTACAAAAGGAAACTTTGAAGTCATACCTTGCTCAAAACTGAAAGTGATTGGCTATTCTGAAACTTTATCTCTTCCTTGACATGCCTCAAATGAAACTGAATGCTCTTCCTCAATATAAACTTGTTGAGGGCTTAACTCTTCTTCACTTTGCATATCTTCTTCATTTGAAGAATCCTCAATCACTGTAATCTTTTCTTCCTTTAATTTAACATTTAGGATCCTTTTCATGTTTAGTCTGAGTTTGTTTTTAGCCCTAGTTTTTGGTCTCCACTTTATTTCTTTTACCTGTATAAGAGATTTCTTCTTGAATCTTTACACTTGAGACTTGAAAGCTATCACCTTTGAATTCAGCTGCAATGGGAACTTTTGTTGTGCTTTATTGTACACATATGGAACCTTGTTTTTGTTTTATCAAACCCAACTCTTCCTCATGATTTGAAACAGATCTTTGCTGCCTTTTATCATTCTCCAAAACTTGCTCCTGGTTATCATCAAGTGCTTGTATTTCAACTTCGTCCACCAGTTCCTTGAATGCTTGACCGGGACTATTCTCTTGAACACTATCCTGCACCAAATCATCAACTAACTCTTTCTTGAACCTTTTAACAAAACCAAACTGCTTATTCATCAGGATTTTCTTTACTTGGTCTTCTTGTTCATTAGGAAAGCCTGACCCAAATAGGAAATGGTCCCAAGTTCTATTCTTCCTTTGCAAGACTATACAGACAATTGTCTTTATCAGACCATGATGAAAAATAGACTGGTGCGTATGGTCAATGTTCCCATTTATCCCGTTAGACATTTTTAGAGACTTTTTAAGAATAATAAAGGTAGATTCATTTTTTACCATTGGTTAAGATCCTACAGAAACCTAATGTGGTATTTAAAAACTAAAGCAAACCTCCCTTCGCATGTGACATGACTCTGCAAAATTCCAATAGCTTCCTTCCATTCAGGTTTAAACTTGCTCAAATGAATGCCTTTTCCCCAATCTAGGGCTTCAATTTCTGGTAACAGGAAATCATTTGGGTTGAAGCTGAAAGGGATCTTTTTGAACCATAACTCCCCATCTCTTGCTACCCCTGTAGCTTGGGCTATTAATTCCTCTCTCAATTCAAACTTAAGAGTATCAAAAGTAATAGTATCCTTAATGAAAAGCTGGGCAAAACGATACGAGACTTCTAGATTGAAACCTCTGATTCTTTCAAAGAAACTGAACCATCCTTCCCTTTTGAATAATGCTTCACATTCATGAAAATCATTTTCCCAACTGGTATCAGTAGGTTCAAATTTGTTAATATTTCCACTCTTCTTCATATTTGCGTTGTAACCATTAGAGGAAATTTGAGGTCTAAAATGGGCCTCCTAAGGAAAATAATAAAATAATAGTTATTCATTTTGAAGGAACAATGAAAAAAACTACTTTTTGTGTTCATATTTTTGACATATCCCCCTATGTGTTTACTCAAATTCTGAGTGGGAGAGCTCATTGGATGCCGAATTTGATTCCGCATCCAATGAGTACCCACATTGCATACTTTTGACAAGCCCCACTACCCCAAAAATAATAAGAACCTGAAAAAATGTGATGATGATGTCATCATCACATTTTTTCAGGTATTTATTGTTTTTGGGGTAGTGGGTTTTGTCAAATGTATGTAGTGTGGGTACTCATTGGATGCAGAATCAAATTCAACATCCAATGGGCTCTCCAGATTGAAATTTGAGTAAAAACACAGGGAAATATGTCAAAAATGCGAACAAAAAAAGTAGTTTTCTTTTATGACAAATATGTCAATTCAACCATTATAGTTGACTCATTTTATTGAAATTCTATTGGTTCTTCAATTCTAACTCACAAAATTTATTGTTGGCGTGTTTTCTTATAAGGCCCATTTTAGACCCCAAATTTCCTCTAATGCTTGCCTATGTACTCCTTTAGAAAGCCTCAAATATTTTAAAACTTCCTTCTGTGCAACCATAAACTCATAATCAAAACAAAATCATGATAGTCAAAACCACGATCTTCTAAATAGGCCTTACACAAGCAAAATCATGTCAATCCAAACCACGATTCTCTCAATGATCTTAACACATCCTCATACACTTATCATGATTATGGACTGGGGTTATGCACATGCATTATTATGTCTTCAACAGGTGTCTGAAATCTTCCAATATTTTCCTTTGCAACAACCACGATTATTCACCATTCTTTTCAATGATTCGAGATTTTTGTAGCACCTTATTGCATTAACTTTGACTTTTGCACTACAGGAATGTTCTTATATAAATTTTTTTACAAAGGATTAAAAAATGAAGGTTAGGTCTTAAAGATAAAGTTTGGAATAAATTTTAATATAAGATTTTTTGAACTTTAAATGATATATAATACCTACTAAGCCAAAAAGAAAAAGTTTAAAAATGAAACAAAATAAATCAAAACAACTATAACTTATAAAATGAAACAAAAAGTATTAACCACTATTCATCTTCAAAACAAACCTAAAAATGAAAAATCATAGGAAACAAAAACTTTGGAAAATAACATACATGAACTAAAATAGTAAGAACAATATCCAGTCATAACATGATTCGTTTCCCCAAGGACAGTATGCAACTTCCATTGAACCAAAAAATGCTAGGGGCACACAAAATGATCTTTCCACTGATCAATATTATATCAATATGGTCTAATACCATACTTTGCTATAGACCAGAGCTAAGAATTATGAATGGGAGGCTCAACATAAAGATAAGCAAACTGTTAAGACATCATCCCCAATCTCAATTGAAAAATTGGCTGATGTTATGCCAAAGATACCCAAGGGTGTCTTTAAAAATACATTTCATAACCCTAACGTGAGGGATGCTTTGAATTAATAAGTTGTAGAAGGTTTATCCCAAAACACTTGTGCAATGTCAGCCGTAGAAGTGCTCCAGAGTTTTCCTTCATAGAGAGATGCACTTTTGGAATCCATAAGCAGTATGGACTCTACGATCCTTATGGATTAATTTAATATTTCTGAGCTCAAACCACTCCTACCTTACCATGTGGCCTTTTCTATTGATGCTGTCCATGGCAGAAAAAAATTGTTCAAATGGTGATTGACGAAGGTGCATCCACATGTGTAATGCCTATTTCATGTTGGAAGGCTCTGGGATCCCCTGATTTGGTCCCATTAAACACTTTGTTAACCACTTTCGATGGAAGGTCTTTCCATCCACATGGTATCCTACCGTATTTTAAAATAAAACTGACAGGGAAAGCGGTCTCCATGGAAATCTAAGTAGTTGATTCCTCTCTGGATTACAATTTACTTTTAGGGAGAAGTTGGACATATGCGATGTGCATTACTCCATTGTTCGTTTTCTGAGTCCTTGTGTTCACACATGAAGGAAAGTTGGTTATTGTTGGCCAACTAACATACACTTGTAAGGATCATTTGGATACTATTGAATCTACTACACCCTTGATCGATCAGTCGTGCCCAACGAATACAAGTTTGGGAGTTGGGATGTATACATCGTTAATGGGAACTTTCGATATGCCTGCTTCCATAAATTACTTAGTCTCGACAAGTGTTGGGAAGAAATTCTCTACGGTTGTAGATAGAACTAACCTATGGGTCCTCACTTCACAAGAATAACCTCAAGTTCCCTTATCAGTAGCAGAGGTAGTTACCAAGCTATATTTGATGCTACAGTTGATTCCATCTCTACTCCTCCAGTCTCAGAAGAGTCAGATGAAGCTTACTTTTCTGCATGGGAAGAGAACTCTATGTATTCTTACGACTTCTTAGACATGGTTTTTCCATCTTATGAAGCCATTATGGAAGCCATGATAGGACTTGAGAAAATTTGTGAAGATCTCCATCACAAGTCCTACTTTCTTCAATAACTGAGCATGATAGAAAGTTATGATTTCCATGTGAGACTAGTTGAAGCTATTGATATTCATGTTAATCATTTTCCCAAGTAGGGAGTATTTTTTGAGGGTAACATGGAAAACATTTCCACAACTATTCCAATCAATATCTCTACAAAACCAAATGTCATGGAAAATGTGCATATTGGAGCAAATTGTTCACCTGAAGAGATTGCCAACTACACTACCTTATTTAAGGAATTATGTGATTCCTTTTCCTGGTCATATGAGGAGATGTCAGGCATTGATCCATCAATTATGTAACATGAAATTCGAACTTACCCCAATGTCAAACCTGTTTGACAAAATCTTAGACCTATAAATCCACTGAAAGCGGTAGCTATTAACCCTGAAGTGGAAAAGTTACCGAAATTCGGTTTCATTTACCCGATCTCTCAGAAAGAATGGGTATCCAATCTCATTCTAGTAGATAAGAAATAAGGGAAGATACACGTTTGTACATATTTCAGAGACTTGAACAAGGCTTGTCCCAAGGAAACCTACCCCACGCCATTCATTGACCATATAATTGATGTCTATGCAGGTAGCAAGGTTTTCTCGTTATGGATGTTTTTTCAGGCTATAACCAAATCCATATCAAACCCGAAGACCAACACAAAACTTCCTTCATTTGTCCATGGGGTACATTTGAAAACAAAAATACTCCTTTTTACTTAAAAAATGTCAGAGAAATATTTTAGCGTGCAATGAAATTTTCTTTCCATGATATTAAGCACATTGTTGAACCATACCTATATGATCTTCCATCCCATTATTGAAAGAGGAAGGATCATCCAGATCATCTTTGCTTAGTTTTTTAGAGATACAGACACTACAAAATTCACGTAAATACCCATAAGTGTGTTTTTTGCATTGAATCAGTGTGATTACTTGGTTTCATAGTTTCCAATAGGGGTATAAGGGTTGATCCTTTAAAAGTAGAGGTGATTATTAATCTTCCTCCTCCTCGATCCATCAGAGAGTTTCAAAGTCTACAAGGAAAGTCTAACTTGCTTGGACAATTTATTGTGAACTATTCCAAGATCACTAAGGGTTTCATGCACTTTATTAAGAAAGAGACCCAATTCCTATGGGATGTATCCGCTCAACAATTTTTTGGGGCATTGAAAAAAGCATTGCTATCATGTCCTCTCTTGCACCCGCCAGACTAAACGAAGGAATTTATATTATATCTGGCTGCATCTGAGTCTATGATAGGCATAGTTCTAGTTCAAGAGGATGTCAAGCTCCATGAGCATGTTATCTATTATCTCAGTCACACTCTGGCTAGTCCTGAACTGAGGTATTCACATGTTGAGAAACTAGCTCTAGTGGAAGTTTACGTCATCTAGAGGTTGAGACACTACATTTTTCTTAGGACAACCAATATGTTTGCAGATGTAAATCCTTTTCAATATGTATTATCCCGATGAATAATCAGGGGAAAATTTAATAAGTTGATTGTCATTATCCAAGAGTTTGACCTTGATTTTAAGTCCGCTAATTCTAAGAAGTCACTAGTATTCGCGGAACTGATCTCAAAGTTCCCAAGCGAGGAAAACGTAGTGATAGAAGATGAACCATTTCAGGATGAGTACATTTTATTGATTTCAACCTCTGATCCTTGGTACAGGGATATCCTAGTATATCTCCAGACTTTGAAATTTCCCGTGACCTTCTCATGTGAACACCAACGTAATATAAGAGTAAATAAAAAAACTACCTCATAATCAGTGATAATTTATATAAATGAGGGGTAGACTTCATCTTGCGTCGATGCCTCACTCACGAGGAGGATGAGATTGTCCTAAATGATTCTCACAGCGGAGTATATGGGGGTCATTTATCTAGGTTATAAACGGCCCAGAATATATTGCATGTTAGTTATTTCTAGACAACCATCTTCAAAGATTGTGTGGAGGCAATGCCTACCTTTAAAGCCAATTGTGAGATAAAGACATACTTCGTATTCAATTGGATCATTCCTTGGTTCAGTTTCCAAAGTAGATTGTCACTAACCATGGCAACCACTTACAAAATAAGATGATGATGGAATTGACCACTATGCTATATTTTTGGAAATACCACTCATCTTACTTTTACCCACAAGCAAATGAAAAAGTAGAAGCAGTCAATAAAACTTTGAAAACCATTCTCAAGCGAACTATTAATGTTAGTAGGTCAAACTGGCATATCATTTTGTATCTAGTGTTTTGGGAATAATGAATGAATGTTAATACTACCATAGGTTTTCCACCCTTCCAGTTCATTCATGGAGTGGAAGCAGTCATGCTGGTTGAATGGGAGATACCATCCTTGAAAATTGCCATTCACCTACTTCTTGACACTACTGATATTGAGGAACTCTTGCTACATTTAGATAATCAAGATGAGCAACGTAGAGATGCACTCACATCAAACGAAGCACACAAACTACAGGTGAAAAAACAATACGACAAAGCCATAAAACCTAGGGTTTCCTCTGAGGGAGAGCTTGTCTAGGTCTGGGACCAGGATAGGGAACCCTTTAGGGAAGACATGTTTAAATCTATGTTGTTAGGCTCGTATGCTGTGTCAAAATTTATGAAGAAGGGAGTGTACGATTTAATCGATTATGATGGTAATAAGCTGCTGGAGCCCCAAAATGAGATCTACCTGAAAAACTATTACGCCTAGGCATTAGACTTTTTATTGTATTATATTTGTATATTTATGTAAATGGTCGTAAGTGGTTAGTGTTTCTTATGTAGTCTGGAGTTTTTTTAGATGTCTTTGGAGTGGTTTGTAGGGTTCGTTAATGCCACCATCCACCACAGTTGCAATCTGGATTCAGCTGCTTGGGTCATTTATGCACCCAAAAGACAACTAGTTTCCTTTGGAGGCACTTTCTTAGGTGTCAAGTCCCCACCACTCTACCAGAGAGGGAACACGACTATAATTGTATCAAATCCAGGGAATTTAAGTCCCATGAACATGATCATAAAATGCATTCAACTAACAACATGTGCATATGCATAACAATTGCAAATACAATGGAAGCAATTACATTTATGTAATCATTCAACATGTTCATCATATTTTATTGAGAAAATACAAATGCAAAGATTGACATAAGATATACTTATCTTATGAAGAATATTGTCCACAACTAGCTATTTCGCTACAAAATTCCACCCAACCATAGGCCATCATGCTCCTTAATCTATCAGCATCACTGCCACCATCAAGCTGGGCATGATTTCAATAAGGAACTAGGGGACACAAACTCACACACAACAAGACTATACACCCACAGTCAAGCCAATAATCACATCCAAACATAGTCATCCCAATAACAAATGGGTTCTTGCACTTACTCATCCAAGCCAACATAAGTATGAAATACACAGCAAAAGACAATTTCTAGGTATGGACAAAAACGTCCTGGGAACCCAAAATCGAAAATGGAAAATGGGGGGAAAAACGACCCAAGTGACCAAATCGCCTCAAAAAATGTTTGATGGCCTTCCAAAGGAAAAACGACCTCTATTCACACCCAAATCATGGGTCTACCCTCCCAACAACATAACATAACCAAAAGGGATGGGTTTGCAACCCAAACTGACTGGTAAAATGGGGAAAAAATGACCCAAGATGAGCAATTCATTTCAGAAATGTTATATGGCTTCACGTGGGCAAAAACAGCCCCTTCAATTCCCAAAATCATGGATCTAATATCCCTTGACTATGCAACACCCAAAAATGGTTTTTTATCAGCCAAGTAATGAGGAATACAACAACCAAAACTCCCAGCAGAGATCACATCCACTGACTGTTATTGAAACAACTTCCCAGCAATGGGGAAAACACAAGAAACTGCAAAAAAACATGAATGAAAAATGCATAGCAACTCCAAAAATGTGAGGAGGAGAAAAATGTGAATGCATGAAGGAATGGGTAGGCATTTTTGGGTGTTAACTTTCCCCATAAGTCAAAATCATGTTTCCCAAAAACTGATGGCTTCTCCAATTCGAATTTTGGACTTCGTACTCTTCCCCTCCCCATGCAATAACTAACTCAACCAATTTCTGGTAGTAATAAATGATTGGGTGAATAAGACAAGAAAGGTAGTTGATAGCTTTATGGGTTCTCCCTTTGACATTTGGATTTTCCCCATTGGCTCAAAGGTTTGAATATCCCCCCCTCCCTATTCCTTTTGAAATCATGCCCCCATCTCTTTAGTGTTGCATAGACATAGCTAGTTGTGGGTATTTTATTAATTGGATATTTACATGATGTAGAAAATTATACTGTGCCATCGATTAGAATGATAACCATCGGCATCGATTTTAATTTCTGAAATTTAAAATGATAAATCCATGGCGGGGCCTTTGCCTTGAACTCCACACCATGATTTAATAATGCTATTTACATCATATATAATTTAATGCAATTGGGGGTCAAAACCGGGCTGTTACATTCCCCTCCCCCTACACCAGCACTATCCTCAGTGCTTAACAAAATCAAACAAAATGCTACACTAGCACCACCCTCGGTGTTCTACAAAATTAAACAAAAATGGATGTGCCAATCGCATGGCACCCTCTAGCTCCCATGTAGCCTCATCAGGATCATGGAGATCCTTATCCATTTCACTTGTCCAATGGTACAATCTGTAACTCCTCCTTGGTCCTACTATGTGGTTGTCTTATGTACATAATCCTCCAAGTCCTTGATTTCAAGCATCAGTACACACCAACAAAAAAAATTTTGGTCTTGGAGAATCCTTCTTCACATCTTGGAACATCTCCAATGTCTTTGACATCCATCGATACCTATGCTCAAACCCGAAGCAATGAATCAATTCCCATGTTAGTATTCACAATATTTTCCCAAATCATAGATGAATCACATGCACATGTATGTCGACATAAAATCAATAAGAAGTTTCCAAGTGAACCAAATACTTATCTGCATAAGTATCTTCTTTTGGTTCCACAGGTGTTCGATTGGGATTAATACAACCATGGAATTCACAACCCTGCCCCACCTCACACCTAGGTGTGCATTAAAGGGTAGCCAAGTTTCTGCAAGCCTCAGATCACCTGAAAATATATTTCAACTAAGATCTGACAACTTTTCTTCAGAGCCTAAAGCTCCCTCTAGGTTCTCACTAAGCTTGGTGCCCCCTTTCCGGACACCACAACAAATTAATTCACATGTCAGATTCATTCCTATAAGTTGCAATCTATATCAATATTTTCATAACCATGGTTGCATCATATGTTCATGTATATTTTAAGTAAATCAACAACAACAGAAGTTTGATAAGTAAACCAAATACTTATATGTATAGCATCTCTGAACTGAGATCTGGTAGCCTTGCTTTAGAGCCCAACACCTCTCTATGTGCTTAATGGAAGCTCTGCTTAAGGCTCAACACTTCCTTCCAATGCTTACCAATGCTCATGCAATATCTATGTAGCATCTCTCAACCGAGATTGGGTAGCTCTGCTTGAGAGCCTAATACCTCCTTGGGTGCTTAATGGCAACTCCAGCTCAAGAGACTAGCACCTCCTCCAGTGCTTGCCAAGCTCAGGAACTTCCTTTTCAGACAACAAAATGAATCATTTCACTTGCTAGATTCATTTCTATAAGATGCAACCTTTAACAAGATTTTCCAAAATCTTGATTGCATCATATGCATATATGTAATTACAGAAAATCAATCGAGGATTTTCCAAGTAATCAAATACTTATGTGCATAGAATATCTCAACTAAGATCTGGTTAGCCCCGCTTCAGAGTCTAAATCCTCCTTGGTTTCTTAATGATAGCTCTGGATTAAGGTCCTAGCACCTCCTCCAAGTGCTTACCAATGCTCAGGTGCTTACTTTCTAGACATCATAATACCTAGGGGTTATTCTCTTCATGGAGCCCCCACTCTTATGACAGTCCCCTTACAATGTGAATGTGTGCGGAAATAAGTATAACCGAATGTATTACACCCTCAGCATCCCCAGTGATGCATATCGGTGCCTAGTTGGTAGGGACGAGAAGCTATGTACCCAAGTACATCCTTCTAGATGATCAATGTACTCCATGTACATGTTTTCATCCTCTCACCCGCGTCAAATATAGACATGCAGTTTACATCATATGTCATCATAAAATTTCAATAATAGGTTTTCAAACCTATTCCAAAGACATCCCTTCGAGAAGCTATGTACACCCCGTACATCCTTTCGAGGAGCCATGTACACCCAATACATATTTTCATCATCTCACCTTCTTTACATATAAGCATGCAGTTCATATGAGATGTCATCATAAAAATTTAATCATAGATTCTCAAATCTATTTCATGCATGTATAAATTTCCAATTATGAAATGATCATTAACATTGATAGTCAATTCCAAAATCGGAATTCACAATACCGCTTCCCACAAAAAATCAGATTTTTGCAACCATGAGGTCATCCTCATATTGTTTGGCTTTTGGAAGTGGGGAGTACTCATCCTTAAATTACACATGCTTCCCAAAAACTAGACATTCACATACAACATCTCATATTGACACCATTTTAGATAAGCCAAACAGTTAATAATATTCAATTAACAATCAACAACAAAACTTAAAATATGAAGTTCAAAATCTATTTTGTTCAAAAGTTAGATTTTAGTCATGAGATCCTTCTCATAGCACATGGCAGTTTCTTGCCTTGGTTTCAATGGGTACAACCAGGCTTCTCTGCTCAGGTCATTCTACCTACAGTGTTCAGGAAGGGTCATGTCCTCATGGAACTACAACTTCACATGCAGGCTTCCTCAGCCTATACATAGACTCACCTTTACCTGTAAAATATCCTTCAGTGAACCTCCTGCAGTATCATGCAAGTCCGACAAAAGATCTTAGATCTGTTGACTTTCTTGGAGCAGGCCAACTCATCATGGCCTCAATCTTTTCAGGGTCTATAGATATTCCTTTATATGAGATAATGTGACCCAAATAATCAATTCTATATTCATAGAAGTCATAGTTGCTCAACTTTGCGTACAACTGATGCTTCCTGAGCAATTTCAAAATCATCCTCAAATGTTCCACATGTTCTTCCCCCTTCTTAGAATAAGTAAGAATGCCATCAAGGAGGAAAAGAATTAAACTGTCTAGAAACTTACTGAAAATATTATTCATGAGGCTCATGAATGTAGCTGGTACATTTGTGAAACCAAATGGTACCACCACCAACTCACAAGATCCATACCATTCTCTGAAGGTTGTATTATGAACATCTTCATCCTTGATCCTTACCTGCTAGTCACCAGACCTTAATTCAATCTTGGAAGACACCTTTTCTCCTCTCATTTGATCAAAGAGGTCATCCATTCTAGGAAAAGGATGTTTGTTCCCCTCAGTGGATTTGCTCAATTGTATGTGATCAATACACAACCATAGTGTATCATCTTTCTTTTTCACAATTAGGAATGTTGCTCCCCAAGGAGACACACTTTTCTTGACATACCTCTTTTCCATCAAGTCTTGCAGTTGCATCTTCATCTCTAGAATTTCTAGTGTACTCACCCTGTAGGGTGTCTTGGACACTAGTACTTTACCTAGAACAAGTTCAATTGTAAAATCAATGTCCCTCTTTGGAGGGAGCCCTGGAATTCCATCAGGAAGAACATTCCCGGATTCCTGCAACACATGAAATTCCTTCTATCTGGGAGTATCATACTATGCTCCCTCCAAAACATGATCTACATATACTGTGCAACCTTTCCCATAAAACTTCTTCATGTGGCTTGTTGAAGACTTCCTTCCAGAGATCACTTTTGGAATGCCTTTCACAACCCTTAGGTTGTCTTCTTTATCCAAGCACTCAAAAGTCTTGTTGTAACAATCTATCTTTGCTCTATGGGCTTCCAACCAATCCATCCCAATGAGTATATCATAGGACTCAAGTGGAATCATATTCAGATCTGCATAAGTGATTAACCATCCATGACCAATGGGTATTTCCTTACCACCTCACTGACCTCCTTCTTGGTTTAAGTGGCTAGTCGAACTAACAATAATATTCTATGCTTTTCCTTCTTCAAAGTGTACATCTCAACAAGTAGAGGGGTGATATAGATGTGAGTCGATCCAGGCTCAATCAAAACAGAAATAATCTGTTCAACATTCTCTCCCTCAACTTCCACCACAGTTGAGTTATGACCTACCTGGTGGTTTTCTAACACTGCACAAATTTTAGGAATGATCCCTGATTCCTGACCCACAGTTTCAACTTCTTGGGTGCTAGGGGAATTACCCTCATTCCTATTCTCAAGTGGAAAATTCTTGCACAGATGGGGCCCTTCACATCCCTAGCATTTGAGAGGTTCCTTTGAAATTTCCCTCATCACTTTGGTCAGATCAATCACAGCTTGTGATGGCTGCCTTTACTGCTTCAAGAGGAGATGAGGTTTAAGACCTTTCTTCCTTGGGTTAAGCTTCTCATTCTTCTCGTGGGAATTTCTCCTAATCCCTTCTACCTCTGTTAACTGATGCCCATATTTTATCTTCCTTTGGATATTTTCCAAACTCTCTAGCATGGCTGTAGTCAACTGGTTTTGCTCTACCAGATCCTTGACCAACCTCTTATTTTCTTCCTTGCAATCCTACAACTCTTCCCTGAGGATACTTAAGGTAGTTGCAGCATTTGGGGAAATATCTTGTTCCCTCTTCCTAAAAGCTTTAGTTCCATGACCTTAAACATTGTAAGTTGGCCTTACATACCGTTCCCCATGTGGAAAACTTCGGCACAAATGCGGTCCTCCACATCTCTAGCATTGGAGTGGCTTTCTTCTCTCTTGTGGATTTCTTGACTTTTCTCCCATAGCATATTTCCCATGTCCATGAGGATCATTTGCATGATCCATGTTGTTAATATTCTTGGTGTTGATCCTCTTTGACCTTCTTGGTCAGAACAAGACCAATTTTTCAATCTACACTATGACTCTACAAAATGTGTTAACAACATCATTTGTTAGTCAATCTCGGAAATTCAAACAATTAATTACCAATCTCTTCTTGCAGGAATGAACGGTCAATGTGCCTTTTGTCGGGTTGGCTAAGTTTAGCAATTCTGCTAATTAGCACTCCTTCTTGTTGTAGTTTCCTTTCTGCAATAATGACTATCTTAGGGGGACGATGGGGGTCAAGGGGGCTTGCTGTAAATCTTCCATTTTCACGCAACCTAGCGCATAACCTCACTGTCATTTTTCATCTTTTTGGCACCTGTAGATCCCAATGAAAAAAATTTGGCGCAATCCCGACCAACAAAACCTAGTCAATAGGGGTTCCACTCTGTCGACGCTCAACAAGCCGCGATCTCCCTAAGCATCAGCCCAGACAGGTTTTACCTTGTCCAGCAACACCCGTAGAGCGGATGAGGTCTCACCCAAGATGTTCGAGTGAGAGCTGTCGAAACCAAGTTTCCATAGTAAAGAGGAAGATGGGGGCATTAGAGATTCATCAGCTTAACTTTCAGATCTAATGTACTTGCTTGATTAGAAACAGAACCCTTCATCATGTTGCATCATGCATTCATCATTATAGCAGATCTACCAATGGGAAAAACAAATCTAAAAGATGATAGTACTCATAAGCAGAAAGCATCACATTATCCATTCATGTGCATATATATTCATCCTTCATCATCATAATCGTAGTAATGAAAAGCAAGAAAAGATAAAAAGACAACAGGAGTTTAGATCAATCCATATCACATCATTATAATTCTGCAGAACATATCACACATAAAAAAAAAGACAAGGATCATATCACAGTGTCTAGCATTGAAAAATCCTCCTTTAAACCGATGCTTTGTTACATGCATAGTTCTTCTATTTATAGGCTTGTGCCTTTACATTTAAGGTCCACTTCTAACTAAATTCTAACTGATTTAACCACTAAGGACCAATATTCAGAAGAAATGGTCAACAAGTACAAAACGTGACAGAAAAATATCAAAAAGTGGACTATTTTCCACCTATTGCTCTATCTTTGCCTTGCGCGGTGCCATGTGATTATGCGCAGCAACCTAAATGTTGCGCAACTCACTTACCCCCAAGCCCTTTCCAACAGGCCCCCAACACAGTTGTGTATCTCGTCCTCGAGCCACATCAGATGGACTTGGTGTACTCAACAATCTTGGATTGCTGAAACGACTCCCAGAAAGCGGTGTGCCATTTGCCGGGAACATGTAGAGTTTTGCACTTTACTACAACTTCATCCTCTATGGTCAATCTCTACTGAACTCCGCACACCACTGCAATCGCATATCTCATAGAATCTCTTTGCACCTTCAACCAGAAATACTAGTTGTTGGACTTCTTCAGGCTCACTATCACTGTCTGGGTGGCACCCTGTTGCATGGAAACTGTCTGTAGCTGCAAATTCTAAGCCTTTGTGTCACCTTGGAATCCATTTTATCTTCCACAACCTTGTCATTCTTTGTATTCAAGCTCAGCCTCGGTTGCCTAAAGTCGATATCATTCCCTATTCTTGCATACTTAGTCAAGTGGGGCAGGAACTCTGGCCCCTTTCGGATTCCTTGTGAGTTTCGTGGCATACACCTCATACCAATTGGGAGAAATATAGCCAAGCACGACCTTGCCATGAACTTCTGTCTTGGACGAGCTAGCCCACATACTTGCAACTTCTTCTTCAATTTCCACTGATGAAGCATTCTCACTCAAAATCTCCCCTGTATCCAGGGTGTACTGCATATTAACCCTAGTTCCCACTGCCTTACTCAACAAAGCTTCCTACCTCTACCACAATTATGTAGTAGAGCTTCCTAACCCTACAACTTCAGACAACATAACTTCACCCCATGGTGTCCTCTCAGTGACTGGCCATCTTCTTATAACACCAGCATCACTTTGGATATCATCATTGTCATATCAATTTCATCATTAGGACTAAATCCTGCATTCATGAACTAATTACGGCGTCGATTCTGCCAACATCCCACTTGGATCTACTATCATTAGAAGTTACGTCACAAAGTGTCATCGTTCACCTATCATAACGGTCATCATTGAGTACTGTTGTGATGTTCAGTCACCATATTCCAGTTGGTGGGATATGTCATCTAAACAATGCTACTGATTCTTTCTCTTGTTCAACCACTCCTTTTGTGTAGTCACTTCCTCTGGCGTAGCCATTTCCTTGCGCACAACCACTTTCTCAGCCACAACCACTCATTTCGATGCAACTCCTATTCTCTCAGTGTATCCCCTCTCTTCCATGCAACTACTATTCTCTTGGTGCAACCCTTCTCTTCCATGCAACTACTTTTCTCTCGACGCAACCGTTCTCTTCTATGCAACTACTATTCTCTTGGTGCAACCCCTCTCTTCCATGCAACTACTATGCTCTTGGTGCAACCCTTCTCTTCTATGCAACTACTGTTCTCTCGATGCAAACCCTCTCTTCTATGCAACTACTATTCTCTCATTGTAGCCCCTCCTATGCAACTCACTCAGCTTCAAACACTCTCTACAACTTGACTCAACATAGCTCAAATGGTGCTTTCGACCTGTGTTGAGGACCTTCTTATACCACATGGCCAATCCATCGGTCATCATTACTAAATCATCCGCAACCATCATGACTAAATCCTACATTAATCACCTAAATTTGTCGTCGATTCTGTCAATCCAATGATCAGATCATGCATAAATTCACATCATTTCAAAAAGCACTATCGGCTAGTTGCTTGAATTGTTTTCATTTATATCCAATTTGACTAGATCGCGACCCTTTGGCTACCGCAGTTGGGCTAACTAATCTATGCAATTGATTCCTATGCTTACGCAGCCACTTCCTCCTGGCATGCCCTTCTCTCCTCTATCTACTTTACACACATTTTTTTTTTGTTTTTTTGTTTTTTTTCATTGCCCAGTGATTTAGGAATTGCACGGTCCTTCCCCTGTCCGATAGGGCTTCAAGCGACTGCTATTCATGAGCTTTGGTAGTACCATGCCATCTAACTACTGTAATTGAACTGCACCCGCAAAAGTAATAGAATTGACAAGATATGGGCCAAGCTAGTGCATTTGTATCTTACCTGGATGCTTCAAGAACTTGCTGTTGTATAACAGCACCAAATCTCATTGCTGAAATTGTTTGTTCTTTATGTGGTGATCATTCCATGCCTTCTGTCAGTCTTTCTCAACGCACTGGTGGAAACCCGTAATGAAATGATCTTTGTCAAGCTGTATTAGTTATGCTACGTGCTTCTCTAATGTAGCATCGTCATCCATTTTGGCTGCAGCAGTAATGCACAGAATGGGAACGATGTATTCCATATGCATAACTGCCTCTAGCCCATACACCAATTTGAATGGTGTTTTCCCCATCAATCTCTTGCACATGGTGCAATAGGTCGACATCACTGCAGGAATCTTCATATCCCAGTCATCTCAGTTAGTGTTACATACCTTGGTGAGTGCGTGCTCCAATATTTTGTTGAATGCTTCTACAGTTCCATTCGCTTGCAGATGGTATAGTGTACTTTTCTTGTGCTAAACCTCCAATTTTTCTATCAGTGCTCGTACTGTGCGGTTGATAAAATGACTACCCTGGTCACTCATCAAGATTCTCAGGCACCCAAACCATGTCACAATACTCTCAAATCAAAATTTGGCTGTCGTCACAGCATTACAGTCCACAACTGGTTCAGCCTCTACCCATCTCGTCAAATAGTCTGTCAGAGTGATTATGTAGTATGCACTAGTTCTTTTACCAGGTGGGTTGATCGGACCCACAAATTCTACCACCCATTTATCAAAAGGTTGTAAAGTTACCTAGGGTATGAGTGACATCTCATCCCACCATGATGGTTTTCCAATGCATTGAAAGACATCACAACTCTGTGCATAATATTCCGCATCATTATGAAAAGTGGGCCACCAATTCCCTGTGCGAAGCACCTTTCGCACAGTAGCCTATCCTCCATAGTGTTCCCCAGCTACTCCAGCGTGTGCCTTTTCTAAAATATGCTATTTTTCATGTGGGAGGACACATCGCCGCAATATTTCATCAGCTTCCATCTTATATAAGTGGCCATCAATCAACTGAAAGTCAAAATCTTTAACCACCAACTACTTCTTTTGACTCGTAGAAAGTTCTTCTGGTGCAAATCCTGTCGCCAAGAACTGGATTATCAGAGCATAATGGTCATCTTCCATTTCAACTCAAAACAACTGTGCATCAAGAAGTCCACCTTCAATGTTAGTAGGTTCCTCACTTGTCTCAATTCTAGATAAATGATTGGGGCCAACATTCAAGTTGCCTGGCTTCATGATTATCTCAAAATCAAACTCCTAAAAGAGGAGTAGCCATCTGCATATATTCCCCCCCAACACAGGCTTATTGAATAGATACTTAAAAGCTGAATGGTCAATAAACATCTTAGGGTGACCCCCTAGAAGATAATGCCAGAATTTTTGCAGTGCATAAACCATTGCTGGCCCTTTGCGCTCTGTGGTTGTATAATTCTTCTCCATGAATGATAACTTTCGACTCACAAAATCAATAGGGTGATCCAAGTTGTCATCGCATGGCTGCGTGAGCACTAATCCTAGAGCAACAAAAGATGCATCAACATGAACATGGAACTCCTTGTTCCAATCTGGAAATACAAGTATTGGTGTCGAATCCATCTTGGCCTTCAGCGTGTTGAAGCTACTCTGACACTCAAGACTCCATTCAAATACTGCATCTTTCTTCAATAATTTTTCCATAGGGGCAGTGATCACAGCATAGCCTCTAATAAATTTACGATAATATCGTATGTGCCCCAACATTTCTCGAAGCATCTTCACATTGGTCGACGGGGGAAAAATCAAGATGAGATCTATCTTCGTAGGTTCGACCAATAATCCTTTCTTGTACACAATATAACCTAACAATATGCTGAATGGGGCGCAGAAAAATGCACTTTTTGGAGTTCAGTGTGATCTAATGTTGTCGACACCTTTCCATCATTAGTCGAAGGTTGGCCAAATGATCCTTGATTAGACCATACACTGTCCTATCATCCATGTACACCTGCAGGAAATTTTGAATCAAATCCTTAAAGGAAGCAACGATGACCCAAGAGAATATTGTGGGGGCATTCTTCAATCCAAAAGGCATCACTGTATATTGAAAACATCCCCATTCAATGATGAATGTTTTTTTAAGTTGATCCTCCTTCACGATTCTGATATGGTGATAACCCGAAAACCCATCTGTAAAAGAGTACATTTCTTGACTGCCTACTCCTACAAGTACCTCATCAGTGAATGGTGTCAAAAATAGGTCATGCATACAAGAATCATTTAGTTTTCTGAGGTCGACATAGATCCAAAATTTGCTTGTTTTTTTGTCTTGAACCACCATAAGACTAACCCATTATGACTCTTCGATAGGTTTGATGATTCCAGCATCCAACATACGATCAAGCTTAGCTTTGACTCTCTCTTTGTATCGCAGATTCAACCGATATGGTCTCTATCACACTGGTTTGGCATCTGGCTTTAGCAGGATTTTCATTTCCCCTAGGTCACCCAATATCCCTTTCATCTCTAAGAATTTTGCTAGAAATGGACCTTGAAACTCATGCAGGAAATCCATGATCTTGGCCATGGTCTCCTCATCCCAGTAGTCCCCAACATTTGTGAACTTTAGATTCTCTTCCACCCCAATGTTAACTTTCTTAATATTCAGCAGCTGAGTCATGGGATCGGTCAGCACATCTGATGCTCCGACATATCGACTCCCTTCAGTCTCTAGAATATTAATATTCAGCAACTCATCATCATCCTCCAGCTCTCCATACATGTTATAGCACTCCATCATCGATTGCATGCGGCAATGCGCATGTGGATCCACTAGATATGCGACTGGCACAACCTTCAAGACTACATCGCGAATGAACTGAAGTTCATTATGGACATCAAGATGGTGTCTGCGACACTAAAAGTGTGGGTGAAACAAACCATCAAATCCTCCCAGGTAGTGATTTCTCTATACAACTCTGTGGATACGTACCATTTCCTTGGTATTTCACCCAATGAATGGACCCATTCATCCTTTGGTCATTCTGCCCATAGTGTTTGACACTCCACCAAATGGTTGTGAGGGTCATTTTTCCCATCATACTTCCCAATGTGGTACACATCTACGATACCAAAATGAACTGTCATCAGCCTGGGACACTGCACCCATCCAGTAATCATCTTCTTATGAGCTTCCCACCAGTGGGCGGGAGTAGCCTTCAATGCTTCCTCCAGTGCTAATGGTCACTGTGGCTCTGAGACTCTTTCTTCAAATACTTCTAAGAATGTAGAAATCTTGGTTAACCCTTCATATATTGGAAATTCAACAATTTCAATCGCAACATGATGCAGAGATTGTAGAATTGAAACACACTTTCTAAAGGATATCTCATGCATATGGTTTTGCTAATTTTTGAGCACATCATCAGAATCAGAGGAAACAGAGCTAGCACTGTGTCAACTATTTGTGAAACCCACCAACAAAGCCTCATCAACAGAGGTTCTCACTCTGTCGATGCCCAACCAGTGCAATCTCCCTGAGCATCGGCCCAGACAAGTTTTACCCTACCCATCATTGTCTACGGAGCAGACGAGGTCTCACCCAAGATGCTTAAGGGAGAGCTATTGGAACTGGGTTTTTGGTAGTGGGGAACGAGGATATGGGGATCCGATGGGGAGACACCATAACTGCTAGATCCAGAGCTTTGCAATTGACTTTAAACGATTTTGACTTTAAACCATTTCTACAACTTGCAAAGTGTATTTAGAACTTATGCAATCATTATAGATTAATTTCCATAGCATCATACAGTTGTCATATTATCGCTAATACCACAACATTGTTCATAAAACATATCAAATCATAGTGCAATAGATAGCAGCATATTTTAAAACAGATCACATCAATATAGCAGAAAGAGACTAGATCACATTGACATCATAACAAAACAACTCGCAACATCATAACATATTAGATAGCAGTAGTGATAACAACCAATACTTGTGCAACAATTGTCATATCATATTAATCTTGCGCAAAGGATCCAAATTACACAATTCTTCTCCAAAAACAGAGACTACCTACATCAAGAAAGACCCAGATAAATCGCAGATACACAAGGAATTATTCAAAAACCCGATTTCATTAGACCTTATGCCACTATTATCCTCTGATACAATTCTCCTATGATGATCATGATCCTCTTCTTTCTCCACTATTCTTGGTACCATCTACTTGAAAAACTAGATCTATAAATAGGCTTGCACCATTACATTGAGGGTCCACTTCTAACTAACTTATAACCTCTAATGACCTATTACAACAAAACTTGGTCAATTAACATAAAAAATATTCAAAGCGGTTATTCTTCCGCCCATCGCGCTGTTGCAACTGAAACTATTTCCCAAATTTCTAAAAAAAATTGGACCCTCCTTTTGATTTTATCTGGCTTGGGTTGGTTTGATTTCTTTTAAAGCTATCTTGAAAGTCCATTTTTCCACTTAAGATTGACCTTTGGCAGGTCGAATGATTAGTTGACTATTTTTTCGATGTTTCGGGAGTTGAATGATCTAGTACTACCGTCTTCTTCGCTGAAACCGCGGAAATCGTGGAGTCTTCATTTTATTTGAAAACTTAACTTTTGATTATTCGATGATTTTTTTATCGCTGTCGGAATTCTATTGATGAATGAATCAAGGCATTAGTCTGCTATGTTGCCACCATTTCAGAGGGCAAATAGAGAACGTTCCGATGGATAGTTATTTTTCTCGCCGAATCCATGGCCTCTATCTTTCTAGTTTTATTGTTCAAACCTTTTGATTTTCAATGACTTTGTTTTTATTTTCGCTATCAGAATGTTTCTTGACAAGCTGTTGGAGGTTTATTCCTATATGATGATGCTGTTTCGGAGGGCTTGTCGTTTGTATCGCCGACACTGCGGAGTATATTGTGTCTTGAAGTTTCGATATGTTAGCGATTAGTTTTTCTGATCATCAACATTTAGTGCTTGGGATCGCTAACACTATGGCATTGTTTAGCTTTGAAGGGCCGACACATAGTTCTTAGAGCCTCTGATTGCCAAATATTTTATTTGGTCATGAAATCCGCAGTTGGTTTATTTCCTGCCATTGCGGCTACCTATGGAACTATCCACCTGAAGAATAGTTTTTTCCTCGTCGATGCTGTAGTGGTTAACGGCTCTGATAGTTGATACAATCATCGTGATAATAGTCATTGGAATCGCTGACACTGCAGAGATGTTAAGGTTTAAAGCTCTAATACTTAGCATTAAGAGTCTCTGACTCCACCGATTTTATGATCTGCAGAACCCTTAGTCTGTTTGTTTCCCGCCGTTGTGGCTGTCTTATGAACTATCCACCCGACAGCTAGTGCTTCCACTCATCGATAAAGTTTTTTTTCTTGTTGATGAAAGGTTTTCCCGTCGACTGCACTGTGACCTGGTTGTTTTGGTTTTTTTTTTTTGTTATCTGAAACCATGGTTTTCCCCAGTTTGGGTTTTCCATGACGAGGAGCATAGTACAGAGTCTAGTGTTTTGGAGATTAGCAGTAGCAGCAATGTGGTTCATGCTTTTATTGGAGGAGTTCAAGCTAGTTCAGATTCGACCTAGATTAAGATAAGGAATATTTTCTATCAGGATTATTATTTTGGTTACAGATAGTGGACTTAGATGGTTTTAAGAACAACTTGTAGGATTTTCTTTACCTTGTTGTTTTTGTTTTCATGCATTAATACTGTGTATAGTTTATTTTACAGAATGCATATGGAGGAGGTAAATAGACTGATACAGTTTTTTGTTATTTTGGTAAACAATCAATGGTCTAAGGACATGCTATGTTTATGATAGGGTGATTGCTGTAAAGAAGATATGTCTAAAAGACAAAAGCAGAAGAGGCAGAGAATTGGTTGAAGAATGAGGAAGAAGAAAGAAAGGGAGCTATAGAGGAGGCAGCAAGGAAGGAAGAGAAAGAGAAATGAAGAAGCAGAGATAAATAAAAGAGAAGAAGAAAGTGTGGGTCTGATATTAAAAGGATCTAAAAAATACCAACATATTACTGAGTAGATTGATAGCAGCAGAGGCCCAGGCTTGGAAAAAGTTCATCAGTGACCAAGTTGGTCCCTCTTCATAAAGTGCTCTTAAATTTTAATTTAAAATGTAACATATTGTATAAATTATGAGCACATACTACAAGACAAAATTTTGGAACTGAAAGGTTGAGGAAGCCCAAAAGCCATTTGGGGGTAGCCCAAAGGTTTTTTTTGATATAAATATAGGAGAGTTTAGATGTAGAAGGACTTTTTCCCAGATCATTTGTGAGAGTATATTGTAAGAAGAACTATTTCCTTTTGCAATAAAGAATTACAAGTTTCCTGCTGGAGAAAGCTTGGTGGAATGTTTCAAATGTTTTGCTATGGATCAGTTGAATGTGAACTATTTCATTTTCAGCTTACTTCCATTAATTGTGAGATCATTCTAACTCGGTGATTTTATTTTCATGTTATGAATGCACTCCAGTTTATTCTGTGAAATTTCCACTGTGACTAATGAAGGTTGTCATAAACAATAAGCTATCTTGTTGTTCATATTTCTATTAATGTTCACGTGTTCTGAAATAAGTAAAAACTATCTATAATTTTTCTTAATGCATGCGCATAAATACATTAATCATTGATAACTAATAATTTTTCTCCCTAGGGGTAGGTCAGTTAGTTAAATTTAGTTTCTTGCTGTGTGTGATTTAGATGTGAGAGAGTTAAGACGAGAGGTAAGAACCTATGCATCACATTGTGACACTCCTCGTTATCTCTATCAATCTGCATTTTTAGATAGGCACTTGCACATCATACTTAAACACAAAAAACTAAAAATATACATGGTGGAACGGACCATAACAGGTAAAAAAATTTAATTTGTTACTTGACCTATGGTAGGCGGACCGTAAACCAGATGGATTCCCCATACCAAACAGTAATGGTCTAGTTGGGAACGTTTATTGGGGAGAATCCCCAATTGTTGTTACCTGTGATTTTACAAGCCTCAATAGTTTTTGGCACTAGAAGGAGGGCCACCAGTGCATGGCTGGCCGAGGAAACTCATTTCCTCGAAATTACTCCACTAGTGACAGTTCTGAAAGCAGTTTATTTCATAAATCCACTCCTGAAGATAAAGAGAAAGGGTATCTGTATACTGTAGATAATGAAGTGGTTGATGATTTAAGAAGAATTACGAGGGCATATGCGAAAAATATTGGAGGATTACCTATCATTTATGTATTACCTAGAAGAGAGTATCAGAAGAAATATCGCCCTAAATTGGAAGACTCGGTGTTGATAGAAGATCTTGAAGAAATGGTAGAAGCAGCCTTACAAGAAGTTGACCAACCTTTGAATCAGTTGGACCCAGATTCACCTTACCATTCACCTTGCTGGACCCCTATTCAATCATGACCTCATTCTCCACTCAAAATCATGGCTCATGTAAATGCAAACCAACTACCTCCACCGCCTACTTGGAAAGCTAGGTCAGCTTTAAATTTGACACCTCCGTTGCATGATTTGCCTCAAGCTTTTGACAAGATGTTACCCAATTTTGAACCAGGTGAAGGAGTTTTGGTAGATGATCATTTACAAAGTTTTTACTTGGCTATAGAAGGATTACGAGCTGGGGAGCATGAAGATGTAGTGTGTAGATTGTTTCCCCACACTCTGAAAGGAAAAGCAGCCTCATGGTATTTTGCACTTCCTGCAAATTCAATCACAGATTGGAACACATTTGAGAGAATGTTTAGAAGTAAATATGCAGCTCACAAAACTCATGCAGCCTTGATGAAGGGGTTATGTGCTCTAAAGAAAGAAAGAAAAGAAAAAGTACATGATTTCACTCAAAGATTTGCTCCTTACCGAAACAATTATACTGCATTAAATAAGCCATCTGAAAATGCTCTGATAGAATACTATACCTCAGCCCTTGGGCCTGATCTAGCCATGTTTTCCAAGAGATCAGTGAGACCTACATTAGCAGAAATTTATGAAGAAGCTGAGAAGGTAGAGGCTCAGTTAGAAAGCATAGAAAATTATCCTGAGTAGTCGGGAGAAAAGACTTTTGGAAGAAAAAAACCTTTATTACTGACTAAGCCTAAGGATGAGCGGTCACAGGATTTTAAAGGGATGTTGAAGATGATGCAAAAGTTATCTAACAGAGTGATAGATTTAGAGAAGAAAAAAGAGGCTCACAAATCATATAAGCCTTATTATCAGAAAAGGGAAGACAATAGTCAAACTAAGCCTCCTCCACATAGTCCTTCAGCAATGAATTTAACTGATGTAGGCATGGATAATTTTTGTACTTTTCATCAGCAGCCTCATTCTGAGAAGAATTGCCCCCAATGGATAAATTCTATGACATTGGTAATGGATCAGTTATTGGACTCCAAACTAACAGAAACTGAGGAAGAAAAAGATAATAAATCCACAGAAAAACAAGAGGAAGATACTTTAGTTTTATGGGATTGTTTCTCAATGTTTGAAAGAGGAAGATAATTTACCTTACTTTGTACACAAGTCCAACTAAGTGGAATCAGACTTCCAGTGAAGCAAATCAAGCAACTGATCCCATAAACCAACTTTTTCTTCATGCTTGAAAAAAACCAGAACTGAAGGACCTAATGGCGCAAAGTTATAATAAAGAAATTGAACTTTACAGTAGAGTAATAACCAGCCATTACTAGTTCCAAGATTCTCCATGTACTCTACCACTGGATCATAAAAAACATGACAGCCTTCACAAAACTCTGTCATTTGCTTGCCATGAGAAGGATGCGCCAACTATAAGTTTTGTTAAAAGAAGAGAAGTTGATACTTCCTAAGATTATGAAACTTTAGGAAAATATGAAGAAGATACAAAAGAACACTACAACTGTTAAAATACCTGAATTTACCATTTCAAGTCAAGATCCAAAGAAAATTAATATTCCTGCTAATCCTATTGAAGATAAGATTTATAATGTCAAGAGGAATCTCAAAGAACATGAAATGAGGTATGATATTGTGGAAGACATTAAAAAAGTTAAAGCAAATATCTCATTATTTGAAATGTGCAATTTACCTCAAAAAAAAGAGAAACTTTTAAAAGCACTTGAAGTACCAGAAGAAGAGTTTCCCACTAACAACCAACCTAAAGAAGAAGTTGGTGAAGCAAGTGTGGGAGGTAAGTCTAAGTTTAGAACCCCACCATTTCTCCTAACTTTTGAGATTTTCAACTATAATGTGCACAACTGTTTAGTAGACTCAGGGGCATCAATCAATGTTATGCCACTTTCAGTCTGCAAGAGAATTAATGGATAGCCTAAACCATCCACTTAGCAAGTTATTCAACTAGACAGGACATCTGTGAAATTAATAGGAGAAATGGAAGATGTTCTAATTCGCTTATCTACAAATGAGAAGGTATGTCAATACATCGATATTGTAGTAGCAGACATTCCAGATGCTTATGGACTGGTTTTGAGTCAATACTGGTTGGCAAGGCTAGATGGATACTTTGCATCAGATTGGTCACATCTGTGGTTGCCTCATAAGGGAAGTCCCAATCAGATAAAAATATTAAGAGAGCCTCAGATGAAGTACAATGTTACTCAGTTGGAGGGAAAAAATGAACCAGTGAATTTTGTATTGGGAAATTACTTCATTGAATTGGAACCAGGAAATTACCAAGCTGAAGAAGCTAGCAATATATCTAACACCAAGCCCGATCTCCTTCGATTTTCACGAGCTGATGAGATTGACTATAAAATAGTAGATTTAGTTTCAGATGTAGTTTTTAATTCAAGTTCAGTAGAAGTAGATAGTTTTTGGGCCCTTTATTTTGATAGATCTAAAACATTATAAGGATCAGGAGCTGGCTATATCCTGATTGATCTAAGAAAAAAATAGACATTTTCTTTCTTGTAGATTAGAGTTCGAATGTACAAATAATACAGCCGAGTATGAAGCACTAGTTCAGGGACTGAAAAAGGCAATAGAACTAAAAGAAAAAAATCTGAAAGTATATGGAGACTCTGAAATTGTTGTTAAGCAAATTCTAAATAAGATACACTATATTTCGCCACATTTAAAAGCCTATCAAAATGAATTTTGGGGTTTACTTATAAACTTTCATGCATTCAATATTGTATCCATTCCTAGATTAAAGAATGCAGTAGCTAATTTACTAGATACCTCAGCTGCAAGTCTAGTACCTTCTAATAATAGATGCTCTATTGAATTACTTTTCAAGACTTTTGTTCCGGATATGATCACCAATCTACGGGTTTTTGACGATGATCAACAAATTTTGGAATTCTTGATGAATGATGAGACTTTTAAAGGAGCAATAAAAGATGATGAAGAACATCGAGCAAAATTAAAATTTGGAAATTTTATTCCTAAAGGAGTAAGGACCTTGGAACGGATGTTTGACGTAAAAAAAAAGTTCAAAAATCCAGTGAATGTCAAGACTCATAGCTCATCCTTGCAATTTGAGCTAATAAATTTGGGGACTGAAGCTAAACCTAGGTATGTAAATTTGGGAAAGTGATGTTCCCCGAGTGAGAGGAGTAAGTTCATTAATCTGTTCAAACAGTACAAAGATTTGTTTGCCTAGACATATGAGGAGCTTAAAACATATGACACAAATATTATACAACATGTCATCTCGATTAGAGCTGGAGTCAATCCTTGCCAACAGCCTCCAAGGAAGATCCATCCAAAGCTGGAACCTTTAATTCAAAGTGAAGGGAAAAAATTGTTGGATGATAAAATTATATTCAAAGTCAGACATTCAGAATGGGTTTTGAATTTGGTGCCAGTAAGAAAAAAATCCAAAGAAATCAGGCTCTATGTAGATTTCAGAAACCTTAATTGTGATTCGGACAAAGATAACTATCCAGTCCCCCCCATGGAGCAAATAATGTAGATGGTTTCTATAATGCCCTTGTTTTGACCCTGTTTGCATTAACAGGTACATGATGTATATATTGTAATAAATCGTGGTGTGGAGCTAAAGGAAAAAGCCCCACCATCGATTCGACTGTGTTATGTTTTGACAATAGGGATCATTGCCGATGGGATATCGTGATATCCGACACATTATAGTTTTGGCATCATGTAAAGAATGCACATCAATTAAAATAAACCTACAACCAGCTACGACGATGCAACGTTAAATGAAAAGGGCATGATTCCTAAGGTTAAGGGGGGGTTGTCTAACTCGTCGAGGTCATTGGGAGTTGCCATGTGTCAACCACCCACTAAACTTCTATTGTTTGATTTGTTGGGAGCAGTTATGGCTGGGGAGTGGTGGGTGGTAGGACTGCCAGTATTTGCCCCACATACACTCCACCAGCGAGCTCGCTCTTCCTCAAGCAGAGGGCAGGGGAACGGTCACTACTTTTCCCACTCACTCCACTCTTCCATTCGTATTTTTGGTCAGGCTTACCCTCACATAGAGACATTCTGCTCTCTCTCACACCGTTGGGTTCTCCATCGTGAGTCTGTTTGGACCATCTCCCAAAGGCAGGGGTTGGCTCTGTTCTCCCTTCTCTCGCTGATTGTTGGTTGTGGATCTGTTTTTCCTCCCACGGGGAGTTGTTCTATCTTTCTCTTGTTCACGTAGGGATTTTTGTCTTCTCCACCATTGTCAGACTGTGTAACATTCTATTAACCCATCATTGAATTGGGGCTATGTTTTCTTCTACCGTTCTATTGGCTGCATTCTTCCCCCTCACATACAAACTGGGAATTGGTTCCTTTCCCATTTCTACCTATGTAAGTTCTCCAGCGTTTACATTGGGGATTGTGTGCTATGGGCTCATGGATGTTAGTTGACTGTTGATTCCACATTCCTTGGCTGCATTTTCCCCTGCATATGCTAGGTTTTTTGCTTCTTTCCCAGTTGCGGACGGTGTAAGGTTGCCATCGTTTTATGGTAAGATTGGGGCTGTTGATTTACCCTAGTTTCATGTTGCTGTATTATGTTGCCTTCGTTTCCTTATATGATTGGGGGATACTGTTGATTTTCCTTGGTATTGGTTGTTGCATGTGCCAATATATTGTGGGGTTGTTGCCGAGTGTTTTGGCTGTGCTAGGGCCAAGAACAGCTCTGAAACATCTTGTTTGACCTGAGCTGTGTTCACCTTTTTATTTGGGGTTGTCACCCTATTATCTTTACCTTCTTCATAGAGTTGTGAACTGTTTGTTTTACTGTGGTATGTAGTGGTTGGTCTTTGGACTGTTGAGAGTAGGATTAGAGGCTAGATATGCTTGATAAAACTGGTGTTCGGAGCCACTTAGACAAAGTTAGAATGCTAGATTTCTTCTCCAAAACCCTTGATGAATGTTGGAAAGGGAAGTCAGGGCCTGAGGGACTGTGAAGTAGAGAAAGGAATAATTCCTTGTTTTGGGTGTGTCGATGTCTTAAAATTTAGGTTAAATTTTCTGTAGGCATCCTTAGCTCTCCATTGAAGCCACCAACTTAGCATTTAGCCTTTCCTAGCTCCGTGACGTCTTGATAAACCCTACTATGTGGGCTTGGATGATTTGTGTACCTTGGCTATGTGTAAGCCTGATTTGACCCTTATTACTTGAGGAATCATGCCCAGCTTGGGGGTGGTAGTGTTGCTGAGAGATTGATGAGCACACTGGCCTATGGTTGGGTGGGACGTTGCAGCAATGTAGCTGGTTATGGGACGAATCATGTTTAAGATAAGTATTCTTGACTATTTCATCTCTACATTTATATTACTGATTAATGAATATAATGAACATGTGGCATTCTTGATTTAATGTATGTTTGCTTCTGCTATGTATATGAAGGGTTATGCATCTTAGTATGTTTTATGTTCTAAGAATTTTATTCCAGCATTTTATGTATGTTCATGTTCATGGAGCTAGTTTCCTGGAGGTTTATGTTTGGTGTTTATTAGCATCTTCTTCGTTGGTCAGAGGGTCAAAGACGTTATAGTATGGTATCAGAGCTCAAGATTATAGCATGGGCCTGAATGGGCCATGACAGGTCAGCTAGCAGAGGCAAGTTGCCTTCTTCCCAGCAGAAATAAGAAGGAATCTGTGCATGATGAGAGAATTTTGACAAATTTGAAAAATTTCTCTAAGTATTGGAACTGTTGGCCGATCGGAGGACTAAGTACGAAGGTCCTCCGACATAGCGAACCGACTAGTCTGACGGCCGTCCGATACAGAAGACCCCGGGGATGGTGAAATTTAGTAGAACGACCTGTCGATGTTACGATGATGGAGGAAGAAAATTGTAGGAATTTTCCTAAGTGTCCGTCGGCCATCGGAAAAACTTAGTGGAAGCTGGAGCCACGATTTTGGAGAAGGTCCACTGAAGATCTCCAAAGAATCGGTGAAAATTAAAGGATGAATCCATCGATTCATGCGACAAGAAAAGTTTAAAAATTTCCCTATGTGTTAAAAACCATCGGCGATCGGCACCACTAAGATAAAGGGATTGCCGATGACATGTCAGCGAAGGTTAGCTGATGATGCGTCCACTATTTCTACTATTTAATGGACTATCCACCCGACAGTTAGTTACTCTGACAGCCGATGCGGTGAAAGATAGAGGAGAAAAAGCTTCCAAAATTTTTCTAAGGCGTGAGATCATCGGCGATCGGAAAAGAATAGTGGCTTGCATTGCCGATGAATAGTTGTTTGGATTGGCGATGGATAGTGGAATCGGTGGTAGGAAGGAAATAATTTTGAAAGTGCTCGTCAAACTATTGACAAAGAATAGCTGATGAGATTGCCAAAACGTCAGCGCAGAAAGAGGGAAAGTTATTTGGTGGAGTCGCCAACAGGGACGATGGAAAGAAGATAAAGAGAAAAAATTTTAAAAATTTTCTAATTCGGGAGACCATCGTTGATTGGAAAAGTTTAGCTGGTTGGATCGTCAATGATTAGGTGATGGAGTCACTGAAACGCCACCACCATTGATGAAATTTAGTTGTTTGAGCAGTCGATGCGACGGTGGAAGAGAAGAGAAGGTTTTGGCGAAGATCTCCCGAAGATCACCGAAACGATGATGAAGGTTAGTTGTTTGAGGAGCCGATGCGGTGACAGACATGGAAGAAATTTTTTTTTCGAAGTGCTAGAACCATTGGAAAATATTGGAATATTGGATCGCTGATACATCGGAGATAGTTAGTTGAGTGGACCGCTGATAGGTCAGGAGAAGCTAGTTGTTTGGTCCGTCGATGAGTTATATCCCACAGAATCCATAGACAGTTTATTTCCCACCATTGCAGCCGCCTAGAGAGCTGTCCACCCAATGATTAGTGGTTTCACCTGTCGATGTATTGTTAGAAAGTTAGAAAATGGAGCAGCCGATGCTCCAGTGGATGAGGAAAAGGAATTTCCAAAAAATTGTCTAAGTACTGGAAACGTTGGCAAAAGATAGACAATGGTAGCGCCAATGCGTCGGCGGAAAATAGATGATGAAAGTGACCGATGCGATGGAGGGATAAAGGAAGTTTTCCACCACAAATTATTAAGTATGGAATTTGTCGACAGAATTTTAGTTGATCTGATCGTCGAACTTTAGAGGATGGAGACGCCGATGTGGCAACTGACACCGGAAGAAATTAGATGATCATGGATCCGCCGTTGAGGCTACCATGTGGACTATCATTCCGATGGTTAGAACTTTCAACTGGAAATCATTGACACATAGTGCTTAGGGGTTATGAGCACCGGTGGAAGTCAGAGGAATCAGATGTTTGTGCGCCCACCATTGTGGAAGCTTAGAGAACTAGTCGTCCGATGGGTAGAGGATCTGATCATCGATGATGGATTTTGCAACACTGATAAAGGACTCAGAAGCTTAGATAGATGGGGATATGAAATAGTGGAAGATGCTAGCTATTTGATCGACGATGAACAGTCCTTGGCATCGTCGATGCAGCACTAGGCTTAAGGGTTCTAATCACCAATAAATATCGAAAGTTTAGATAACTATAGACCCAAAACGAAGGAAACTGTTAGCTATTTCACCGTCGAGGGATATCTTTTGGCATTGCCGATAAAGTCCAGAAGTGTAGATGAAAAGACTGTTGATACCGTGGAAAGGGTTAGTTGTATGGTAGGTGATAAGCAGAGGAAGAAAATTAGTCATTCTGACCACCAAAACGTCGGAATGTTAGTTGGCATGAGACCCAATTCTATTCAAGAAATTTTGGGTTTTTCAAAGTGGAATTTCCCTCAGTAAATTCCAACCATTTTCAGTGGATTTTCAGAAGACTGCCAGTGGATTACAAGGCTAAGAAGGAAGAGAATTCTAGGTGGCTGAAGTTCACATTCCAGACTAAAAGTCAGTGATGTGTTTTGCCATCATTTTTGAAATGGTGTGGTTTTCACACCCAAGGTCAGAATGAAGCATGTGGATAGGCGTTGGAAAGCTTATCCAGTGGGGAACAAGGGAGAGTCACTGGAATTTGAGCGTGGAGTAGAAAAGTGGTAGTAATTGCTTGAAAGAGAAATGTGCTGCTATCAATATGGACAAATCTAGGAATTGCATACCTAGAGGTAGCAAGACTATGAGGTCAAACCAGCTACTGTGTGGAAAAGGAGTTCCATGCAAGGATGAGGGACTTGAAAAAAAAAAGGGAAATTTCCTTAAACCCTGTCTTGCTAATTACAAGTTTTATACATGAAATATATGAGGATATGCCTAGCATTCATAAGATATTACATGTTGGTAATACATTTATAATGAGCCACTAATGATAATTATTGCATTGGTGTTGGCATTAGTGGAAAACCAACGACAACCTGGACATGGATGAATATGTTGCTAACAAATGTGACTAGCAACCCTATGGAGAAAGGGATAAGGCAACAAGTCTAGAATCAAAAGTGGGTGAGAAAATTATGCAAACTCCTGCAAAGCACCAACCAAACTAGTAATGCCAAGTGTGTAAGTAGGACCCATGAAGGTAAGAGTTTAATTATGACAACTACATGGAGTGGTAAAAGCAAGAGGTCTCATACCATGTAGGTATTTGAATTTTATACTGCATTCATATAGAAATGTGTCATGCCTGTATTATGTGTTGTTATGAGCCGTAGTAGCCCAAAGAAAGTAAGTACTAATGGTCTTGATTATAGCAATGCATCCTATATGAAGTAGTCATGGTTAGGCCATGCACAGTATGATTGAATGCATCGTATTCCGGAATCAATGCAAGGTAGCATTGAGTGGATATGCATTAAAAGGTTTCATAAATCTTCTGGTTATGCATTAAACAGAGGCATATGAAAAGTATGAGTAGGTGTTGTGATGCAATGCATGAATGCATAGAGATAGTGTATGTGTCATTATGAATAACTAATGGCTGAAATGATGAATTGATGACAATTATGGAACCATTTCAAGGGTTGATGTGAATGCAGGATAGTAAGTGCATGAAGAGGGTAATCATGATCAATTGGCTACTAGAATGCTGGAATGGTTAATTCCCTACCCAAGAATGGACATGAGTGAGCTCATTTTCCAATTGGGAAGGCATGAAGAATATGAAAGTCTCATTGATGAGACTTGGACTGTCATGCCAATTGGGAAATTAATTGACTAATATTAATGCCTATATTATGCTTGGTCTAATAGAATTTCAATGATGCATTTCACAGGTGAAAAAGGTGAAATCCAATGGTGCACATTGATCATGGCAGCAGACCAAAAGTTGTTGGACTTGGTTGGAAGTCTCTTTCAAATGATTGATAGGACCCAAGAGAATCTTGGAGAGATGCTCAAGATACAGAAAAGGAAGAATGAGATGAACCACAAGATTTTGCAAGACTCTATTGGTTTGTAAAAGGAGGTAAAAAGCCTTCTGGGAGCAATCTGTAAAGGCAAGGAAGGTGGGTCAATGATGGGACATTTGTCCAAGCGATCCATTAAGAAACGGTCTAGACATGAAGACTCAAAGAAAATTGAGCAAGTAAAGATGAAGCAGCCAACGAGATGTTGGAAATGCGGAGGAGATCATTTATGCCGGGACTGCCCAACGAGGGAACATAAAGAGGGTAGCAGCCACAAATTTCCTTGACTTGGGGATGAGCCGAAAGATGAGAACCAATAGGAGAAGCTCATGGAAGCTGAGGGGCTTGGTCTTGAAAGTTCAAGTAAATAATTGAACATGGGACAAATCTACAAAATTTTGAAATTTTGGATGTTCAAATTGTATATGTATTCCTATGTATTGGAACATCGAGGAAATTGTTATTCCAAGGGGGAGGGGATTGTAATGCCCCAGTTTTCACCCCATTTGCATTAAAAGGTACATGATGTATATATTGTAATAAATCGTGGTGTGGAGCTAAAGGAAAAATCCCCAGCGTCGATTCGGCTGTGTTATGTTTCGACAATAGGGATCGTTGCTAATGGCATATCATGATATCCGACACATTATAGTTTTGGCATCATGTAAATATGCACATCAATTAAAATAAACCTACAACAAGCTATGACGATGCAATGCTAAATGAAAAGGGCATGATTCCTAAGGTTAAGCGGGGGTTGTCTAACCCATGGCGGTCATTGGGAGTTTCCATGTGTCAACCACCCACTAAAATTCTGCTGTTTGATTTGTTGGGAGCAGTTACGGCTGCGGAGTGGTGGGTGGCAAGACTGCCAGTCTTTGCCCCACGTACACTCCACCAGCGAGCTAGCTCTTCCTCATGCGGAGGGTAAGGGAATGATCACCACTTTTCCCACTCACTCCACTCTTCCATTCACGGTTTTGGTCAGGATTACCCTCATGCAGAGACATTCTACTCTCTCTCGCACCATTGGGTTCTCCATCATGAGTCTATCTGGACCATCTCCTGCAGGAAGGGGTCGGCTCTATTCTCCATTCTCTCACCAATTGTTAGGTGTGGATCTATTTTTCCTCCCATGGGGAGTTGTTCTATCTTTCTCTTATTCACACAGGGAGTTGTGTCTTCTCCACCATTGTCAGACTGTGTAATGTTATGTTACCCCATCATTGAATTGGGACTGTGTTTTCTTCCATCGTTTTGTTGGCTACATTATTCCCCCTCACGCACAGACTGGGAATTGGTTCCTTTCCCATTTCTACCTGTGTAAGTTCTCCAACGTTTACATTGGGGATTGTGTGTTGTGGGCTCATGGATGTTGGTTGGTGGAGTTTTACCTTGTCTATGCTGGGATTTTTTCTTCTTTCCCAGTTGCAGATGGTGTAAGGTTGCCATCGTTTCATGGTAAGATTGGGGCTATTGATTTACCCTGGTTTTGGGTTGCTGTGTAATGTTGTTGTCGTTTCCTTATATGATTGGGGGCTGCTATTTATTTTCCCTAGTAATGGTTGTTGCATGTGCCAATATCTTTTGGGGTTGTTGTCGAGTGTTTTGGCCACACTAGGGCCAAGAACAGCTCTGAAACGTCTTGTTTGACCTAAGCTGTGTTCACCTTTTTGTTTGGGGTTGTCACCCTGTTATCTTTACCTTCTTCACATAGCTATGAACTGTTTGTTTTACTACGACATGCAGTGGTTGGCCTTTGGAATGTTGAGAGAAGGATGAGAGGCTGGTTATGCTTGAGAAAACTGGAAGTTTGGAGCCACTCAAACAGAGTTAGACTGCTGGCTTTCTTCTCCATAAACCTTGAGGAATATTGGAAAGGGAAGTCAGGGCCTCAGGGACTGTGAAGTAGAGAAAGGACTGATTCCTAGTGTCGAGTGTGTGGATGTCTTAAAATTCAGGTTAACTTTGGTGTAGGCATCCTTAGCTCTCCATTTAGGCCACAAGCTTAGCATTTAGCCTTTCCTAGCTCCTTGACGGCCTGATAAACCCTACTGTGTGGGATTGGATGATTTGTGTACCTTGGCTATGTGCAAGCCTGATTTGACCCTTATTCCTTGAGGAATCATGCCTAGCTCGGGGTAGCAGTGTTGCTAAGAGATTGATGAGCACGCTGGCCTATGGTTGGGTGGAACATTGCAGTGATGTAGCCAGTTGCGGGACGAATCCTGTTTAAGATAAGTATTCTTGACTATTTCATATCTACATTTATATTACTGATTAATAAATATAATGAACATGTGGCATGCTTGATTGAATGTATGTTTGCTTCCGCTATGTATATGAAGGATTATGCATCTTAGTATGTTTTATGTTTTAAGAATTTTATTCCATTCTAGCATTTTATGTATGTTCATGTTCATGGGGCTAGTTTCCCAGAGGTTTATGTGTGGTGTTTAGTAGCGTCCTCTTCGCCGATCAGAGGGTCGGATATGTTATAGTTTCAGGTTCTGAATTATTTTCATTATTAGATGGATTCTCTGGTTATAATCAAGTATTAGTAGCTAAATAGGACAGGGTAAAAACCACATTCAAAACCAAGTGGGGAAATTTTGCTTACAAGAGAATGCCCTTTGGACTCATAAATGTTGGAGCTGCCTTCCAGAGGGCCATGGATATAGATTTTCGTGGTCTGATTGGCTGCAGTGTTGTGGTATATCTCGATGATGTCACAATATTTTCAAAAAAGAGAGAGGAACATGCATTCCATCCAAGACAAATTTTTGAGCATTGTCGAAAATATGGTATTTCACTTAATCCTAGGAAATGTGTGTTTGTGGTCATAGAAGGAAATCTAGTGGGTCACTTTGTTTCTAAGAAATGGATATCCATAGACCCAGAAAGGATTAAAGCCATAGAACATATTCCTTTACCCCATAGAAAAAAGGTATGCAATCATTCATGGGGACAATTAATTTTGTGCAAAGGTTTGTACTAGATTTTGCGCAAATTGTCAAACCTTTGCAGCAGATGGTTAAACAAAGTGTACAATTTAAATGGACTGATGTGGAAAATAATGCATTTAGTAAGATAAAAACATCTATTGCTGATGCACCTTCACTAAAAGTCCGAATTTCGAAAAAAAAATTATTCTGTACACTTTTGCATCCGACGATTCATTAGCAGCGGTGCTTACACAGAAGGAAGATGGGGGAGATGAGTACCCCATATAATTTATGAGCACTGGTATACAGGGAGCTGAATTGAATTATCCAGTTGTTGATAAACAAGCTTATGTAGTTCTCAAAGCGGTAAAGCAATTCAAGCCATACATACTTAAGAACTGTACTAAGGTAATAGTTCCACACCCAGCTATAAGATCTCTTTTTGTACAAAAATAATTAGGAGAAAGAAGAGGAAACTAGGTAACATCCTTACAAGAATATGATCTTCAATTCAAACTAGCATCTATAGTTAAAGGGCAAGGACTGTGTAAACTAATGGCTGAAGGTAACGACAATGAAGCTGAGTTACATAGGGTGGATGTATGTCCTCTATTCATAGCTCTAGATTCCTGGTACGAAGACCTAGTTCATTACCTTCAAGAAGGATATTTGCCGGATCATTGGAATTCCAAACAATGAAGAGCATTATGTCTAAAATCAGATTCATATCATATCATTGATGGAGTATTATTTAGAAAGAATTATGACGGATTTTTTCTCAGATGTTTAGAGCAAGAAGTTGCAAAGAAAGTCATAACAAAATTACATGATGGGCCTGCAGGAGGTCATTTTTTCGGAGATACAACAGCCCATAAGATTCATAGAGCCGGGTATTACTGGCCAACACTATTTAAAGATGCTCATGCTCATGTCAGAAAGTGTGATGTTTTCCAGAGGTGTGTTGGAAAACAAGCCAAAGCAGCAAGGCTTTTAAAACCAGTGATGATAACAAAACCATTCAAGCAATGGGGGATTGATATCATTGGAGAGATAAACCCAAATTATTCCTTGCAACACAAATACATTTTGACGGCAATTGACTATTTTACCATATGGTTCGAGGCCATTTTGTTACGCAAAGTGAATGAAAATGCAGTCATGGATTTCTTACAAGATCACATTATGACCAGGTTTGGGGTTTCAACTTCCCTGGTTTTTGATAATGCTACTTACTTTTCTTCTATTAGATTAACTGCATTTGCTAATGAAAGAGGAATCAAGTTGCATTATTCTGCAAACTATTACCCACAAGGAAATGGTTTGCAGAATCTACAAATAAGAATTTGATTAGAATTATAAAGAAAACCGTGATAGAAAATCAAAGAAGTTGGCACTTAGTGTTACCTAATGCTCTTTGGGATGATAGAGTCACACCCAAGAATTCCTTAGGTGTTTCACCATACACTCTTGTTTACGGAAAAGAAGTTATTCTTCCGCCCAACATTCTGTTACCATCTTCCATAATAGCTTAGGAATCTAGAGGTACCGATAATGAAATCCTATAGATTAGAATCTATAATATTTTAAAGTCAAAAGAGTCTAGGTCCAAATCCAAAGAACGATTTAAGCATCAGCAGGAAGTAGTGAAACGTTGGTTTGATAAGCATAAAGCTGGGAACAAGGAATTCGAAGTGGGAGATCTGGTTCTTAAGTGGGATCATTTGCATGATGAAAAAGGGAAGCACACTAAGTTTCAACAGTTATGGGTAGGCCCTTTTCAAACTGCAGCCAAGCTTGGCCCCTCAACTTACAAGTTGCAAGATTTACAAGGGTGGGAGGAGAACTTACCAATTAATGGTTTAGTTTTCAAGCCTTATTTTTCTTGATTGATTTTTATTTCTTGGTTATCTTGTACATAAATAAACTGATTCGTTTGTTTTATTTTTTATTTATTTTGTTTGTTTAGTTTGGGTTTGTTTTGATTTTAATAAAAAAAGCAACTTTTGGTTTCATGGAGTTCATTAGAATTCTAGATTAACTAAAATCCTTGATTATAAGACTGTGTACTATTGATTTATTTTAAATAAATTCTTCTATTTTAACAGTTTTTCTAAATTTCTATGAATACTTTGAAGTCCTACTTAATCCTTGTAAAATAACTCAGGATCAAAAGGTCTAGAATACTATTTCAAGTCTCCATCCATCTCACATTAAAAATGTCTTAGGGGGTGACAGCAAAAGACCCATGGAGAGAAATCATGGTAAACGGTATATTATATTTAAATGATCCCATGCCAGGAATTGAAATCCAAAAGGAAAATAAGAGTCAAAATCTCATAAGAAAAGCAATATGTATAAAAACAAGTACCGAAGTATATTAGTACAAGATTTCCAAACTTCTTCTCCTTCTGTGAGCTAAAAAATTAAATACATCTCTCACACAAAAGGACACTATGGATAGAGGATCCTGAATTAAAAAATTCAGAAAGAAGGCAAAGAGGAGGACTCAAAAGAAAGGACAAAAGTCCAAAAGAACAAAAGTGCAAAATGGCATGGGAATGAGGAAAAAATGAATATTTCTGTTTACCATATGTTACATTCTTGTGGTGTCCAAGCTAGGAGCTACCCGAAGATAGAGTTCATATCCCTAGCCTCAAGAGATTTATCTAGACTTTGAAATCCTGGTTTCAATTTTCCCTAAATTGGACTATCATCAATGATTAAAAGTACATATATCTGCCATTTGGGAAATCCAAACAACTAGAAGAATGCATCATGTTGGTATTATCAAAACAGTCTGTTGCTCAAAGAAGAAATTCTCCACAGATCTGTGTTCACGAAGTAGTCACCAATTGTTGTAGATGCAACTATTTCCCAAATTTCTAAAAAAAATTGACCCTCCGTTTGATTTTATCTGGATCAGGTTGGTTTGATTTCTTTTAAAGCTGTCTTGAAAGTCCAGTTCTCCACTTAAGATTGACCTTTGGCAGGTCAGATGATTAGTTGACTATTTTTTTGATGTTTCGAGAGTTGAATGATCTAGTACTACTGTGTTCTTCGCCGACACCACAGAAACCGTGGAGTCTTTGTTTTATTTGAAAACTTAACTTTTGATTGTTCAATGATTTTTTTATCGTTGTCGAAAGTTTTTTGATGAATGAATCAGGGCATTAGTCTTCTATTTTTCCATTGTTTTAGAGGGAAAATAGAGAACATTCCGACGGACAGTTATTTTTCTCGCCGAATCCATGGCCTGTATCTTTCTAGTTTTATTGTTCAAACCTTTTGATTTTCGATGACTTTGTTTTTCTTTTCGCTATCAGAATTTTTTTTGACAAGCTGTCGGAGGTTTAGTCCTCTACGGTGCCACTGTTTCGGAGGGCTTGTCATTTGTATCACCAACACTACGGAGTGTATTGTGTCTTGAAGTTCTGATGTGTTAGCGATTAGTTTTTCTGATCACCAACGCATAACTATCGACAGTGTTTAGTGCTCGGGATCGCCGACACTATGGAAGCGTTTAGCTTTGAAGCGCCAACACATAGTGCTTAGATCCTTTGATCGTTGAATATTTTATTTGGTCGCAGAACCTAGTTGGTTTATTACCTGGCGTTATGGATGCCTATGGAACTATCCACTCGAATAATAGTTTTTCCCTCATTGATTCTGTAGTGGTTAACGATTTCGATTGCGGATACAATCACCGTGATAATAGTCATTGGCATCACCGACACTGCGGAGATGTTAAGATTTAAATCTCCAATACTTAGCGTTAAGAGTCTCCAACGCCGACCGGTTTTATGATCCGTGGAACCCGTAGTTTTTTTGTTGCCTGCCACTATGGCTGTCTTGTGAACTATCCACCCGACGGCTAGTGATTTCGACCACCGATAGAGTTTTTTTTCCTGCCGATTGCATTGCAACCTCGTTGTTTGGGTTTTTTTTTGTTGTTATCTGAAACCATGGTTTTCCCCAGTTAGGGTTTTCCATGATGAGGAGCATAGTACAGAGTCTAGTGTTTTGGATATTAGCAGTAGCGATAATGTGGTTCATACTTTTATCGGAGGAGTTTGATTTAGTTCAGATGCGACCCAGATTAATATAAGGAATCTTTTCTATCAAGATTGTTATTTTGGTTATAGACAGTGGAATTAGAGGGTTTTAAGCACAACTTGGAGGATTTTCTTTACCTCATTGTTTTTCTTTTCATGCATTAATACTATGTATAGTTTATTTTACAGAATGCATATGGAGGAGGTAAATAGACTGATACAATTTTTTGTTATTTTGGTAAAAGCTCAATGGTCTAAGGACATGATGTGTTTATGATAGGGTGATTACTGTAAAGAAGATATGTCTAAAAGACAAAAGTAGAAGAGGCAGAGAATTGGTTGAAGAATGAGGAAGAAGAAAGAAAGGGAGTTGCAGAGGAGGAAGCAAGGAAGGAAGAGAAAGAGAAATGAAGAAGCAAAGATAAAGAAAAGAAAAGAAGAAAGTGAGGGTTTGAGATTAATAGGATCTCAAAAAGACCAACATATTATTGAGCAGATCGATAGCAATAGAGGCCCAGGCTTGGAAAAAGTTCATCAACGACCAAGTTGGTCCCTCTTCATAAAGTGCTCTTAAATTTTAATTTAAAATGTAACTGTTAACACTCCATTTTTAACAGTTGATTCCAAGGCTTGACAGAGGTTTGTTAAGGGTCCCATCCCCTCAAATCTCATGTGACCATCCATCAATGAGCAAAGCGGAAAGTGTATTGTAGCATTGGGCATGATCCTTATTTAGGGGCTGCGATTGATCCAAGGTTCTGAACAACTTCATGCAAGCAAACATGCATGATCAAAGTTTCTGTCTTGGAGTGTGAAACATGTTAAATACCGGTGGATTTAAATGTTTGAGATGAATCCTGGGGCAGATCTACGGCCTACAATAACTTTTCACTCCATAATTGTGTGGATAAAGCCACAATCTCAAATCGTGAAAAGAGGTAGAGGTTGCAAAGATCAACGGCCGCAATGAAGAAGAGGACAGATCTACGGCTATGGTTCATTTCGCAAGGCAACTAGCACAGACGTATATTTGAGTTCTCTGTTGTGAAAAATTTCGGGGCCCGTTCTCAATCAACGGCCCAGGATGTATTGCGATCCAAACTTCCCACGGTGTTCAGAAGAGAAAGGTTGGTGGCAGGATGAATGGAATATGGACGATGGATGTTAAATATTCCTTCGATCAGATGGCTAAGAAGACTCCCGAAGTACAGATCTCCCATCCAGTGTGGAAATGACAGTGGAGGGGGGGCATTCACACATGTAATCTACCTCATCGCAGATTGGCCGATTCTTTCGATGCCATTTGGGATATGCCTGAGGTGGAAGTCTTGTCCAGTGGCATAGTTTTTTTAGTTTGTGGATGTGGCATGTGTTCACTTCAAGGGGAGCCATCCCTGTGAAGTGGCTTTTGTGTGAGCTAGCCTACGGAAGGGAGGAAGGTAGCTAGAAAATCTGCTACTCACATGAGGCAGAGCCTACACAACCTGGGATCATCCATTTCATGAAGTATGCAGCATGGATCTATTGTACTATATGGCATCCATAATAGCTCCATACAAGAGACAGTAGGGCGCCATAGCCGATGAAGCAAAATGACTAGATCCCCAACAAGTAAAGGATCACCCTACTCACGTCTTTGCACATGTTGGGACCAGATATACTCGATGACAGAATGTGCAAGAATGTTGACCAGCCTATGTGAAGATAAATCCTGAAAGATATATAAATTCTTCCTTTAGTTCAACCAGAGTGAACCAACATATCTCCGAAAGAAGCTGAGTTTTGCTCTTCCATGAAGTTGTAGAGGCCTGATAAAGTTTGATGATGAAGATCTGGTTTGAAAAGCTTTTTTGTCTGGGGGTACTAATGGTTGGTGATAAGGTTCCTCACTCACTCATCATCATGGTATTTGCACGCCAATGGTGACACCAGCCATCGGGGCCCAGATGTGATATCCGCATATCCAATGACGCGAGGACTGGACACTTACATCCCGTAAGTGTATTTCTAGGAACCCTTGATACCTTCATGCCCACCAAAGCCTCCATAGAAAGGGACAGTCATTGACTGTTCCCTGTGTAGACATTTGTTCGGATGGGAGTGTCAGGGGCTCAAAGCCATCATCATTCTGATTGTGAAGTACACTTGACGAGGGTGATGGGGTTAGTGTAGAGGTTCTACACCTTGGTGCATGTGGGAGCACTCACCTCACTGGAGGTGAGGAGACCAAGAATAATAGACCACCCCATAGGTCTATCTCAACCAGAAGCAATATGGCCCTTCTTCTAGATCCCATGTATAACATTGTTAACTGGTGAGGAAGGAGGTGGTAGATGTGACTAGACTAGCGAAGGAGGCTAACCACTTTGCCAGCGTGTGACCATGCGGAAAGCTGCATTTGAACACAATGGAAACACATGTTCTAGGAAAAGAGGGAGTCATCATATTTATCATCAGTCATGGCAACCGAATACGTCCAAACTGTTATTCAAGCTGAATGCGACAGCCAGCACCACAATGTTTGTCGCACATATTTGTAAAAATGTGGCAATAGTCCACTCTCTGCACTGTTAACACCATATGGAAAGTTGTAACAGTTTTTGATTCTATAGTCTTAGCATTAGGATTGTATAAAAATGCTCCCAATAGAGGGAGAAAGGAGTTAGTGAATTGGATTGGGAAACAATCCCGGGCTGAGGCTCCCATTTGTAAAGTTTGATACCTGTGTATGAATAAATTGCAGTGGAAGACTATCATTCACAGGAGATTCTTTTGTTGTTATTTTTCCCAATAAGTGCTTTCCTTTTACGTGTAAATTGTGCTTTCTTGTATTCACTCCATTTTGTTTATTGCTTTTCATGCCTGCGACATAGGGTATAGTGGTTCGGAATTCATACTTGTTATGCTCCGACTGTTGTTCTAGGCATTAACATTGGTTCTTCTAAAGTTACATGGAATTCATCTCGCCGATGCTCCATGTGATGGACTGTCTCTCCTTGTCCTCTAAAACCCCCGCTAAAATCTCCTGATTGGGAAATCAGAATCTATCTTGCCTCTGTTTGATACCTTTCATCATTCTTTCATCTGTAATCATTTCTTGCACAGGTTTCGAATCCATTTTCCCATGGTCCCTTATCCCTTGATAATCCAACCATGTACCTTTCTCAAGATACTTTTCCCCATTCAGGATCCCATCCCCATGATTATGCTGATTGAAAATCCTTTGTAGAGTAGACTCTGGTGACACACAAGACTGACAACCTTATGTGGAGCTTGTCCGATGACAAATGAGAGATCCCTCTCTGACTACACAGGGCCAGAGGCATAGCCTAAAGTGGTTCTGCTATTTTCCAGGAGCGGTCTCCCCTCGCTCGACCTTGGGGGCCCAAAATCTTAGTGCTAACAAACTGACGCCGTTGCCAAGGACCGAACTTGAAGATACTCCCCAGGAAGAACGACAAAGATTCAAAGGATAAAGAGTTTCTGTGGGAAAACATAGATTCTTACATGTGAAAAAGGATGTATCATTTTCCTTGGATACTCCACTGAGGAGACCAGTGGTCAGAAAGAAAGAGATGGGGAGAGGTCTCAAATCTTCCATGGATTTTAATGAAGGGTTTAGATCTCACTGTTGATGGTGAACAATGGTCAGACATCAATAAGTTCATGTCTCTTTTGACCTGGCGACTCCATCTGCGAAGGATCCATTCTTCATAATGTTCTATGGAAGCTCCACTATTGAACAGGGTTGCAAACTTTGAGGAGCTGATTCAGTTTCTCCACCATCAAGATGACTTCTCGAGCTGCAAGGTATGTTCCTATGAATCTTGCTTCTATTCCTAGTTATCCCAATAAAATACCTCTGGTAAATTGGCAAACAGATCTTCCAAGATTCAATGATGAAAAGGGTGATGATGCTGCCATTCATCTATTTAGATTTCATAAGCATATACATAAGCTGGGAGTGGGATGGAATGAAGATTCTTTAATGAAACACTTCATGTTTAGTTTAGAAGGATATGCAATGTCTTGGTATGAGGGATTTCCAGCAGGGAGTTTATCCTCCCTTAAATAATTTCATACCATATTTCATGAACATTTCAAAAGGCATTATCCTTCTTTGTTGTTACTTCAATATTGTTGCACACATGATAGAGAGTTCATTGAAAATGTTGAAGATGAGTGTGGTGATGATCAGTATTTGGATGAAGAGTTTTTATATATCTTACATGAATATTCAACTCAAAAAGAAAGACAAACCAATTGCCATGATATTCAAGAAATTTCCTAGCAGTTAGTACTGTCTTCCTTGACTGAAGTTGACATAGACCAAAGCTCAGATTCAACCAGTTATATCTCTCTTCCTGAAATTGATGATGATTTGCAGCATTCTTGTCTTTATTTGTGTGACTAAGAGAGAGGTTGGGACTACCAATCATATCCTTCCTCATATTATTCAACTTCCGAATTTTTGTTGCAAGAAGAGGCCTCCCCTTCTCAATCATAGAATTCCTTTTCACAACTGCAATCTCTTGAAAGTTATAAAGATTGTGTGATTGATTACACAGAAGATGATAATTTTGGAAAATCTCAGTCTTGTAGTCCCTCCACATGTTCGTTTTCTGAAAATGCAAGTGAAGAGAAATCAGATTTTGAGATAGTGATTGAAGGAAGAAATCTGCATGTTGATCAAATTCATATTTCACCTAAAGATGTACATGACTATATGAATATCTCCTTGCTTGAGGAAGATGATCTACCTGTCACAATTTCTGTTCGTGAAGAAAATGTCATTGCAATCCAAGATCAAAAGTATGAAAACCTAGTGGAAACCAAACATGTTGAAAGTGATTGTTTGCTGTTGTGTTTTCCTACATTTGAGTGGTTAAAAAAGGGACTTAAACTTTCTGCTCACAAATAGAAATTTGATATTGTAGATGAATGTATAAATTTTCTTGGAATGGATGATGGGGGAGAAGGGCATTTATGTAATCAATCCCAACCTTTAGAAAAATCAGTAGTATGCAATGAATAATTGAATAATGAAGAATAAGATGGGGGTTCTCAATTGGATGTTTCTTTTTGTTTTTCAAATTCAGAAATTTTTTGTCAAGAAGAAATCTATTTGCTCTATCCTATTAAAGAAATGAATGATGTTTCTACTGAATCATATAAAGAATATGAGGTTCTGAAATCAGGAATTTTAGATGAAGTTGTGGATTTATCGCCTAGAAATTGTCACGTGTTTTCCTTGCATGGTTCTTTTGAAGATCAGTTTGACAACATGCAAGGGAATTTATAGTTGGGACAACCGTCTCATGGTAAGCAAATGACAGATTTTTGTGAAGGATGTCATGTTTTTTATGATCCATTGGTAGAGTGCATGGAGAATCTTGGCACTGGTAATGGCTGGTTATATCTCTACTGTAAAGATCAATTTCTTTATTATAACTTTGTGCCATTAGTTCCTTCAGTTCTGGTTTTTTTCAAGCATGAAGAAAAAGTTGGTTTATGGGATTAGTTGCTTAATTTGCTTCACTGGAAGTCTGATTTCACTTAGTTGGACTTGTGTACAAAGTAAGGTAAAGTAGGTAGGAGAAAATAAGCTCGTTTTTTATCAAGCATTTCCTTCATTGTTGCTTTAAGTTTGTTTCATTTTTAGTTACCACCACAGGTTTACAATCGCCAGCATGATTTGCAAGAGTGGCACGAATTCACTGGAGTAGTAGCATGAAGCAGAATGGAGGTGCCCAAGAAAAGCTGAAGGCGACCCAATGGATTCGACACTTGGTCTATGGGGATTCTTTGCTACCTTGCTGGGAGAATAGCATCCCTCGTGGATCCAGTTGTTAACACTTCGTTTTTAATAGTTGATTCGAGGGCTTGATAGAGGTTTAGTAAGGGTCCCAGCCCCTCGAATCTCATGTGACCATCCTTCAACAAGGAAAGCGGTAGGTGTATTGTAGGATTGGGCATGATCCCTATTCAAGGGTTGTGATTGATCGAAGGAGGATAAACGATTCTGAACCACTTTGCATGAGAAAACATGTGTAATCAAAGTTTTTGTCCTGGAGTGCGAAACGTGTTAAAGACTGGCAGCTTTCGACGATTGAGATGAAGCCTGGGGCAGATCTACGGCCTACAATAATTTTGCACTCCATACTTGTGCGGATAAGGCCGCAATCTCAAATCATGAAAAGAGGTAGAGGTCGCAAAGATCAACAGCCGCGATGAAGAAGAGGACAGATCTATGGCTATGGTTCATTTCACAAGGAGAACTAGCATGGATGAATATTTGAGTTCTCCATTGCAAAAAAGGGTGGGGCCCATTCTTGATCGATGGCTTAGGACGTATCGCAATCAAAACTACCCACAGTGTTCAGAAGAGAAAGGTTGGCGGTAGGATGAATGGAATGTGGATGGTGGACATTAAAGATTCCTTCAATCGAACGGCTGAGAAGACTCCTGAAGTACAGCTCTCCCATTTGGTGTGGAAATGACAGTGGAGGGGGGGAATTCACATGTGTAATCTGCCTCGTCACAAATTGGCCGATTCCTCTGACGCCATTCGGGATATGCCTGAGGTGGAATTCTTGTCCAGTGGCATATTTTTTTCGGTTCACAAGCGTGGTGCATGTTCACTTCAAGGGGATCCATCCCTATGAGGTGGGTTTTTTGTGAGCTGGCCTATAGAAGGGAGGAAGGTAGCCGACAAAGCCGCTACTCACACGAGGCAAAGCCTACACAATGTCGGATCATCCATTTCATGAAGTATGTATCATGAATCTACTGTACCAGATGTCATCCACAATGGCTCCCTACAGCAGATAGTAGGGAGCCACAGCCGATGAAGCCAAATGACTAGATCCCCAGCAAGTAAAGGATCGCCCTACTCGCTTCATTGCACATGTTGAGACCAGATATACTTGATGACAGAATGTGCAAGAATGTTGACCATCCTGTGTGAAGATAAATCCTAAAAGCTCTATAAATCCTGCTTTCAGTTCAACCAGAGTGAACCAACATATCTCCAAAAGAAGCTGAGTTCTACTCTTCCACGAAGTTGTAGAGGCCTGATAAATTTTGACGATGAAGATCTAGTTTGAAAAGCTTGTCCGTTTGGGGGTGCTGATGGTTGGTGATAAGGTTCCTCACTCACTCATCATCTTGGTATTTGCACGCCAATGGTGACACCAGCCATCGGGGCCCAAATGTGATACCCGCGTCTCCAATGACGTGAAGCCTAGACACTTACTTCCCGTAAGTGTATTTCCAGGAACCCTTGATACCTTTGCGCCCACCAAAGCCTCCGCAGAGAGGGACAGTCATTGATTATTCCCTGTGTAGACATTTATTTGGATGGGAGCATCAGGGGCTCAAAGCCATCATCATTCTGATTGTGAAGTACACTTGAAGAGGGTGATGGGGTTGGTGTAGAGGTTCTACACCTTGGTTCCTGTGGGAGCGCTCATGTCACTGGAGGTGAGGAGACCAATAATGATAGACCACCCCACAGGTCCATCTCGACCAGAAGCAATACGACGCTTCTTCCAAAGCCCACGTATAAAAGTGTTAACTAGTGAGGAATGAGGTGGTAGATGTGACTAGACCAGTGAGGGAGGATAACCACTTTGCCAGTGTGTGACCATGCAGAAAGTTGCATTTGAACATGATGGAAACACATGTTCCAGGCAGAGAGGGAGTCGTCATCCTTATCATCCATCATGGCAACCAAATATGTTGAAACTGTTATTCTAGCCGAATGCGACAGCCAATGCCACGATGTTTATTGCACATATTTGTAAAAATGTGGCGATAGTCCACTCTCTGCACTATTAACGCCAGATGGTGACTTGTAGCATTTTTTGATTCTGTAGTCTTAGCATTAGGATTGTATAAAAATGCTCCCGATAGAGGGAGAAAGGAGTTAGTGAATTGGATTGGGAAACAATCCCAGGCTGAGGCTCCCATTTGTAAAGCTTGATACCTATGTATGAATAAATTGCAGTGGAATACTTTCATTCACAACAGTAATTCCCGTGTTGTTGTTTTTCCCAATAAGTGCTTTCCTTTTACGTGTAAATTGTGCTTTCTTGTCTTCACTTCATTTTGTTTATTGCTTTTCATGCCTACGACATAGGGTATAGTGGTTTGGAATTCATACATGTTATGCTCTGACTGCTATTCTAGGCATTAACAATGGTTCTTCTAAAGTTACATGGAATTCATCTCGTTGATGCTCCATGTGATGGACTGTCCATCTTTGTCCTCTAAAACACCCGCTAAAATCTCCTGATTGGGAAATCAAGAGCTATCTTGCCTCCGTTTTCTACCTTTCATCATTCTTTCATCCGTAATTGTTTCTTGCGAAGGTTTTGACTCCATTTTCCCATGGTCCCTTATCCCCCGATAATCCCACCATGCACCTTCCTCAACATACTTTTCCCCATTCAGGATCCTAGCCCCCTAATTATGCTGATTGAAAATCCTTTGTGGAGTAGACTCTGGTGACACACAAGACTGACAACCTTATGTGGAGCTTTTCTAGTGATGAACGAGAGATTTGTTGCCACCTTTCACACACCTGGGTCATGTGGCAGAAATCTTCAAGCCACTCGGTGTGTCCTTTGGGGGAAATTCTTGAGTCAAGGCTGTCACCTTGTCCTTGACTCCTCTATTTAGGCTCAATTCTTAACGGAGCCAAGGGGGGTAGACCCTATTAAGTTACTACAGGAAAATTATTTAGTACGGTTATGTTAAATTGAATGAGTTACTTAGGAGTTTGAAATTTAACCATAAACAACCATAGATGACAAGATACAAAATGAGCACACAAAATCACAATGCCGAGACACACTATATATATAGCAAGAAAATAACTAGTGCCTTAAAATGGAGTCAAAAGATAATCAATGTACTTGCATGTGCTTGGAGTGAAATTTTTGCGATTACCTCTTGGTACGTTTTGAGTTAATGTGAAATATGAGTTGATTAAATTTAGGCGAGGGGGGGGGGGGGCTCCATATATACCCAAGAGTACTCGGAGTATGTCCAAAACTAAACCGTCACGACTACCCACAAGGAATATGTGAGCTGAATGGAGTCTCTGGGGCTATTGTTCATAACGCACCGGTTAGAGTGTGACAAAGATCAACACCCCGAGATCACTTTTCAGGAATTTCCGCTTCCTTTGGGTATTTTGCCACCGTAATGGTTTGATCTAGGTGTTGGATTTTCACCTGATGGTTTGTCAATTTGGGAGAGTGAATCCTAATTATTCTAGTCACTCAAGTTCTTTTGATACAGCTTGATTGATCAGACGAGTTGCAGCCAACTACAGAGCATACACATCGGAGTCTTGTCAATTTTAGTAAATTTTGAGATGGGTGTTCTTCTTAAAAATAAAACCCTCCAAGAACCTCTTTCGATCCAAGTGGATCTCAATTGGGGAATCAAGGAGGGGTTAATTTTATAATAGCTAATGAAACAATTGATGAAAAGGAAAACACAGATACACAATTCTGATTTTCTAGTTAGTCCTACCACGCATCTCTTTCCCCTTTCGGGTCAATCAAAAATTCATGGGGTAAGTATTAAGATTACTTTGAAATATCAAATAAGGAATATGGAAATGATAATAAATCAAAGTATACTAGCTTGCAGATTAGAACTATGCTAGATTTAAAAGAGATGAACAAAAAGTAAAAAATTGACACCGATGCAAATTACCCCAGTGGGATGGTGAATAGGCTTGAAAGAGCCTATTTGAAAGGACCTCTTATTTTTATTAGTAGCGATTTACAATATCAGCAAATTGAAATTGATGCACTTTGGTCCTTGTTATTTGGGATCCAAAGGCTTACAACAAGCTTGTAACAAGCTTGAATTAAAACACAGCAGTGGGGGAAACTTTCGGGAAGCTCTGGTTCGTCCAAGAGTCAGAAATTTGGCAGAGTCTCCTTTTCTTTTATGTTAGACCTGATAAAAAATAGCGAGCAGTTGAAATCAAATATTCCCAAACACACTTTAAAAGTGTTTTGGGTCACCACGCTAATTACCAAAAAAAAACTAAGTAAAAAATGTTAAACAGGGGTAATCTAATTTCTGCAAAAAGGAACCAAGGAAAGCAAGCTTTCCTTGGGATCTTGGCTTGCAATTTGGGCAGCCAATGAGATGTTCACTTTGATTGCAGAATTTAAATCTTTAAAGAACAAAAAATAAATCTACCTTATGAGCAAGCTTTGGATCTATGCTTTAGCTACTTGCAAAAAAAGAATTTCCTACACCTAGATCTATCTTTATGAACTGATATTCTTTATGAAATTATAGATCTAAGAATCAAAACTCTTATAAAATAGATCTAACAATATATATTCAATTCTTGGAACTAGATATGATCATAAGAGGAAGAGACAGGTAACCAAAAGATTGATTTTAAAAGAAAGGAGAAAGAGAAGGGGAAAGGCCCATTGTTGGATGGATCTGCAATGGAAACTTGTTAGTGGAATATAGAGGGGCAATGTCTTCACAAATCTCTTGGATGTACAATGGAGTCAAACTAGATCCACAGCTCATCCAATCCTTTCTACCTGAAAGCTAAACACATAATCCTGCACGAAACCTCATGAGATCGGAATATATATATGAAAAAGGGACAAGAATTACATGCAAATAAATTTATTAAACATGTATAATCTAGATCTTCTAACATATATGCTATGAGATATAAGAAAAACAAGTAACCTTACTTACCCAACTATACTCTTATTGATTCAGCTAAATCGTTCAAGCCCGAAATTGTTCGGATGTAGAAATTGAGAGAAAAGTCAGCAACATCAATAGCCGTAAGACAATGCTTAATCCACACACATGAGAGCATTACACCATTTGGACTCCAAAGCTTCTTTATTCCAACAATCAAAAGATTACAAAAATATTACAATAGAAAGCCCTTCAATCCAACTCTAACCAGCTTGGAAGAGGGAGCTTGGGCCTTGATTTATACAAAAACCAAGAGATCCAGCCCATGGGGGGGTGCAAATCTCAAGGAGACAGACCTAATCAGCTGATCGAGAGTCAATCAATGCAGATTTGAAGCTGAAGTGAGCCTACTTATCAACCGGGGAGCTGATTGAGCTAACACATCAACCCATAAACCGACACATTAGTCCACAGAGCTTCCAGGAGAGCCCACATGTGTGGAGGAGAGAGAGAGAGGATGCAATTCCCCATAAAGGCTGTTGAAGATCAACTTTGGATCTGATTTGATCACCTCCTTCAGTCAAGGATTTGTCAGATCCAGTCAATCTGGTTCAGATATGACTGATTTCAATAAAATCGGCTGATAATCCACTGATCTATGATTCTAGATTTGCTCCATTATTCATCAATTTATTAATTAAAATAATCAATAAATGATTTTTTGGGGCTTTTTGACTTGAGTGAAGGAAAATCACTCAAAACTAGGAAATAGTGGGTCCATGGGTTTACATGGTGCTCTTAGCTTGAAAATGAGCATGTACATGACTGAAACTGATTATTTGGCCCACTTTTATTACAAAATCAATTTTTCCAATTAAAATATTAAAAAATAGCCTAAGTTTTGGAAAAAATAAATTTTAATAAAAAACATTGAAAAAACTAAAAAATTGAAAAATTGAAAAAACCTAGGGGGACTTAGACATGTTCATATGACTCGAACATGATATCTAGAATGTTTATACATTGACACATAGACTCTAATAACCTCAATAGGCCTAAATTCCAAGCCAACCACTCCAACTTTGGAGGTATGGAGTGAAAAACTCAGAAATTATCAGTCGTTTATTCAACAACCAATAATAACCAAGGGAAAAAACACCCTGGGCTGATCGGATTGACAAATAAAGTCTAAGAAACTGAGTTTTTTTATAGACACTACCATGCTAGAATATTTATTACAATTCCCCCATGGTGTATGAACATGTGATATAGTACAACAAGGCTTCCTAGAAGCAAGACTGAAGGTCTTCTGAAGTTCGAACAAGTTATCCTTGTCTAGTTCACGAGGCTCACTTAATAAAAAACCACTAAGTACAACTTAGGTGGTAACAAGATCCCTCTGTAACTGCGCAGGGCCAGAGGCGCAGCCTAAAGTGGTTCTGTTGTTTCCCTGGAGCAGCCTCCCCTCGCTCGAACTTGGGGGCCCAAAATCCTGGTGCTAATAGTAACAAATTGTATAAATTATGAGTGTTAGCACTCAGAATGTACCCAGGTTGTAAAAGATAAACTCCAAGGTAACAGCAAAACCACTTTAGAAAGAAACTGGTGTTTTCTTTCAAAGAGGGATCTCTCAATACAGATTTAACAGGACCAGATATAAAACAACATTTAAAGATTTGTATATATGGCTGAAACAATCACATAACCATTGGGCATGGAGTCACATACATATAAAGATATCACAAAGAAATATACACGGGATTCATCAAAGGCAAGATAATCACATCATCACAGTTGTTTAATTTAATCCAGGTGAAACAGAAGAGACAAGGAAACAACCCATTAATACAGAGCATCAAAGATGAATTCTATATCAAATTTAGCAGAAAATGTATAAAATATTTGAAATGATGACTAGAGCATAAACATATGAATTCTAATCACCCAACGCTGTATTTCAGATATGAAGAAGAAGCAAAATGAAATGTTACACTGGGGAAATACGATCACATAAAGAAAGAAGCACAGACTGTAATATCAATGACACGGGAATCTATGATAAACCTTCATGCATTCACTTTGTTATTCAAAAATAGATATGTTCTCCAAAAATAATTCCACAACATGATGGGTTCCAACCCCCATCTCATAAAAAAGATGCAAATATATATAAAAAATAATAGATATTCCAAGAAGATTTCACAACTGAATGATCAGCTTAATTTAGAGTCTTGTAACTAAATCCTTAGCTTCTAGGAATAAATTACTGCTCCAATCCTAACAGATCATAAAGTAAAAATCAGCTTGGTAAAACGTCTTCATTCAGCCAGCTCCATGTCTTCATCCAGTCAGCTCCTTGTTGTATAACACCTGTCTTTATGCATGCACGATATACTTGGTTTTTCTGAATCTCTCCACAGCTTTCCACTGTTCTGCGCTTGGGGTGTCACATTCCATCATCTCTCGGATTGATACTTCAAGCTCCATGTACGCTTCATATGACACTTTGGGTAATCTGCTTCTGATAATTGCAAACTGGTGTAGAAATTCGAAATCCTCTTTTAATTTCTCCACAATAGTTTTTCCTGTTAATCCCTTTTCCAAGTCATCGAATTTAGAGTGGTCCATGCGATTCTGAACTAGCAAGCTGTGATAATGCTCCTGAGAGAACATCCCTCCTTCCTCATCCCAGAAAGAAGGTAGGCCGTCCTCAAATAGCTCCTTGAAATCTTGCTTGAAGTTATCGACCTGTGCAACCATTTCATCAGTTCTGTCTTGGACCGTCTTCATTAAGTGGTGTTTATGGATGAATTTCTTAGCCCACAGCACTATGGATATCCTGTCTTTTCTCCTCATATCATGTAATTTCTGATATTTCAATGAGTTTAAAAAGTTCAGCGCATTTTGAGCTGTGGCGAGAGGTCTTTTTCCCATGTGTTCATTCACTAGCTTCAATCTTTGGTGGGCCAAATTGATCAAAATATTTTGATCATCAATGAAATTCAGATAATGCCAAAATTTGGTAATTTATAGAGATAGAGTATCCCAAATGATATGCTTTGCTCCCTGCAGGGGACCTTTACCTATGTTTCTCTCCTTTAATTCATTTAACTTTTTTTGCAGCTGATTCCTGTCATGTAGTATTTTATTTTTACTTTCATTTATTTTAGCAAAGTCACCTTTGATCTTTGCATTCTCTGTCTTGAGATTTTTGATTTCTTCATCTTTTAAACTTACTCGGGACATAGGCACCAACAGATCATCTGCAGAAAAATCATCCAATGGCTTCTCGATATTCACAATGGACAGGTCTTCATCGGCGGGAGTCTGACTCATTAACTCCTCCATAATCTCCTTCTCGTCGATTTGATATTTTCTCATCAAGGAAATTTGAGACAATAGTTCGTTTCATTCGGCCTCCCACTTGTCTTTTTCTTCTTGTAACTCAACAGCTCTCCCTTTATACTCCATCATCTCTTGATGGATCTTGTCCTTTTCCTCTTGTAGAGCCAATAACTCAGAAGACTGAACATGCTGAGAACCTAGGATTTTCAATTTTTTCTTCAACACTTGAAGAGCATTATCTTTTTCTTCTAGCATTCTCTTGACTGCCTGGGTGTTATCTGAACTGACAATATCCATTTGAAGCTTCTTGATCTGGATGGTATTTGCTTTATTCTCAACTCTTTCATGTTTCAATTGGATTTCTAACTTATCTATCAGAATTTGTAATTTGTTTATTCTTATCATGGCTTGTAACAGGTCTAAGTAAATAATATCACTGGTTTGTTTGTGAAGTTGTATCTTATCCGGTATACTGATCTTATCCAACCGGATCTCCATTTCTGACATCTTCTTGTCATTCACCATGGCTAACTTGAATGTATTTCTTTCAACATCTCGAGCAAAAACCAGAGAAGTTTTTGGACTGTGTAAACTTCTTACTCGCGAGAGAAAATTTCTTGTCTCTTCCAGAGACTGTTTTCTCCTCTCCATGTAACTAGCTTTGAGCTCCTCCTTTGACTTAAAAACCAGGCTTGATTCTGAACCATCCACACTTTTAAACAAGAACTAATTTACTTGCACAGCTTTCATTGGAACTATAGCAACCTTTTTGAAACCATCAGAAATTTCTTCATTTAAAATTTCACCACCCTGCAACAACTTTGCCTTTTTATGCGATCCATCTTCGTCAATTTCCATACTTTCGATTTCAGACAGACTTCTCTTAATCACAATACTAGTACCCTCTATTATTTAGGATGATGTGACAGGTACAGTATGTGCATCTTCATCATACTTTGATATCTCAGTAAACTGCAACAAATTGGTTGTTTCAGCCAACCCCTCAATAGACTGGTGATCAAACAGTGTTGGCCTGCTTCCTCAAGGAGATTACATGGTGGGGATCGTAATTTATCTTTGACTCCTTTTGGAAATCCATACTCTCCAGCAATTTCTCTATGAACACTAAGGCGCCTTTACTTTTAAAAATGAAAGAGCCAACCTTAAGTGGGAATTTAATGTTTGAAGATTTTTTAAAAGCACCAAAGTGCTCTTCTTCAGACTGCATGCAGCCTTTGTCTCATGAATTCTAAAGAAAAAATCCTTGGGGTTAAGAAAGCAGGAAACTTATAAGGATGCCCTGTAAATCCATATATCCTTAACATAGTGGAGTCTTTATGCAGGAACCAGTCTCCAATTCGGTCCTCGAGTGAGGACTGCATCAAACATTTCATCTCGTCGAAAACACAAGGCAATTCCTCATCAAACAACATTTTATACGTTTCTGGCATGATCGAATTAGTAAAATCGAACATGTTGATTTGCTTTGGCAAATTGGAAGAACAGATAGTATTCAAAAATTGGAGTTCAGTGAGATTAGAGCATAACAGTATGTTGAACAAGTAGGTCTGAAATCTAAAAAACTGAACCTTTGGAAACTCACGTAGCTGAAGATGGATTGCTTCAGCTAGGTATTCATCTAGACTAAACACCGGAATTGACTGAGACTCAGAGTCTAAGGAAATTATTCTTAATAAAAAACCCAGGATGACCTCGCCCACTCGACAATCATCATCCAGACCCAATATTTGACAAACTAAAGATACAACTAATTGGACTTCACTTTTAAAAATATTCATAGGGTAAGGTAAGAAAAAACCATCTAAATATTGACCTTCTCTTAAAACATTAGACATGAATTAGCAATGGGTTTCAGCTTCACACTTATTGTAAAATTCAACGAGGATTGACTCATTTACTGACTCACAATTATTGGGGTAATTTTCAGGTAAATTGAGGTTTTCTCGAATGACTTTGGCATTGGCTTTACAAAGAATTCAGGATGTGTACTGACTCACGATAATTCTCTGAGAAGGGGAGTAGTTAACAGCACACCATTCTACAAACTCTGGGAAATGGAGGGTTTGTTCAAGGGCAAAGTAATACAGAAAGGATTTACATACATTCAATACATCATTTCCCTGTCAGTTATAATACTACAATCTCTCCTTACTAACGGACACACTTCCAATAGACAGGAAAGGGTCACAGACGCCCCTGTCTCTATCAACCAAATAGTCCTCTCTATCATCTATGACACGACCACTCTGTAATTCCTCTCCTTTATCCATAACTTAATTGACAATGGCAATTCAGACAAACGAAGTACAGGGTTCAAGCTTTACCTGTTTAATTGTAGAGGCGCGTGCTCGGTGTGCTTGAAATTGACAACCAAAAGTTGACGAACCCACCATTCCTTTTCATGCGCCGGAGCCAATCAATAAAATACCCATGGGACAAGTCAACCTTCCTTTTATAAGGCCCACTCCGGAGCACTCCTTCGGTGGTTTATACGAAACCACTTTAGCTTCCGGAGTATGCCATAATTCGCCACGTGGACAGTGGTTTATATTCCGTGACCACCTTCTACCTTTAACTGTCATGCGCTTCCACACTCCGGACTTATTTATAACCATTGATCCACTACACCTTTGATTTTTAACCTTCATATTAAGCGCCACATAATTAATCCCACCCGGGGTCATGGTATTATTCATCAGGCACCTTTCCGTTCCGGAGTTATCTACAACCGTTGATGCGATCTACATGTATTTTCCACCATTGGATCGAAAGACACGTACTTGATTCCACCAATAGCTTGGGTGTTATCCATCATGCAAGTCTTCGCTTTGGAGGTATCCCCAACCGTCGATTTGATCGACTTTTTTTCTCTGTCGTTAGATTATATGGCACGTATCCAATTCCGCTAGGCTTCCCGATCTTATCCCCCATGCAACTTTATGCTCCGGAATCATCCATAGCCGTAAATGTGATTGACCATGATCTGTCAACCATCAGATTGGGTGGCACGTATCTAATTCCGCTAGGCTCCATTATTTTAACCATCGCGCATGTTCATAAAGCGGAACTTATACGGGCCGTGGATCTTATCCAGCCAAATCATCAGCCGTTGATCTCTGTATCCTATTAAATGCCCAAATATATTTTATCTTCCTCGCACCTTTTGGAGAGCAGACATAGTGTAGACCATTGATCTTCAATTCTTCACTCCGCACCATTAGATCCTTTGACAACTTCATCATTCTCGCTCCTCACCATGCTCTTATACTATACCATTTAACTAGAGTTTGACAAGCCACTATTATTTCTCCTTCATCATGGTTTTTTCATCCCTGTGCTAAATATATGTGTTAAAACCTGGCTCCATCTAGGGATGATATCCTCCCTATGAGGTATCAAAGAACTCATTGACCAAGTGCCTTCTTTTGATTTTTCATAATAACTTCTAGAAAACTCATCTTTTGCTTTTCATAAATATATCATTTTTATATATTTTAGAAAAGGAATGGTATGCTTCCTGAATCTTAGGGCTTTCACTATGAGCTTTAAATACACTCGGCTTACCACTCATATTGACTTGTAAAGAAAAATAAGTATGTACAGTCTATAATACAAATTTTACCTTCCTCCTCAGGATAGGTAATGCTTCAGATATCGTCCATTTACAGGGTTGCTCTCCAGAAGAACCCCATTTGTATATTCCAGCAAAAATGTGTTTTTCTCTCTGTATCCCGCAACAACGTAAGGTCCTACCCACATAGGATCAAATTTTCCATGCTTGTCTTCATTGGGAGCTTCCCACTTCAAAACCAGGTCATAAATTTGAAACTGTTCTTCCTTGATTCTTCTGTCAAAAGTATTTTTCATTTTATCCTGATGAGATTGCACTTTGTCATAAGCTTTATTTCTCCGTTCTTCCAGTTCGATGATCTAATTTATCCTTCTCTGTATTTGATTTGGTTCTTCTTGCTGATCTTGGAAATATCTCATAACTGGAACCCCTAATGATGTTGGAAAAACCACTTCATCCCCATACACTAGCTGGAAGGGAGACATGTCGATTGCTCTTTTAGTGCTAATCCTATCGGCCCATAGAGCATATTTTCGTTTGGTGTGCCAGGACCTCTTATTATCTTCCAACAGCTTCTTGATGATCCTTACCAGGCTTTTATTTGAAGATTCAGCTAACCCATTTCCTTGAGGATAATAGGCAGTTGAATGATTGAGACTTATGTGATACTTATGGCAAAAATTAATCATTTTCCTGGATTTGAAAGCAGCTGCATTGTCTGTTACTATCCTTTTTGGACACCCGAATCGAGCCAATATGTTTTCTTCAAGAAAATCCATGATCACGTTTTCAGTGGCTCTCCTGGTAGGAATTGCTTCTATCCATTTAGTAAAATAGTCTGTGGCTGTCAAAATCCACTTGTGCTGACCTGATGAATTGGGGTTTATTTCACCAATAAAATCCAAACCCCACTGCTGGAAAGGAGCTTCAACTATTATTGGATTCAAAGGGAGAGGCAATACTTTTCTCTTACCATCAAAAATTTGGCATTGATGACATTTACTGATTCCTTTATACACATCTGAAAATAATGTAGGCCAATAGTAACCGGCCCTTAGGATTTTGTTCGCAGTCACTTTCCAAGAATGATGTCCGCCACAGTCTCCCTGATGAAATTATTTGGCAATCTGCTGAGCTTCATCTTCCAAAAGACAATTTAGCAACACTCCTCCAAGGTCTTTCCAATAAAGATACAGATTTATGATACAGAATTTAGCATATTTTAACTTTACAGATCTCACTCTTGATTTACTTAATCCTTCTGGTGCTTGCAAATTATGGAGGACATATACGATATCAGAATACCATGGAGATGCCACAAAATCAATCATTACTTCTACCTCCGTATCCAACTGATTAGCTTGATGAGAAATGAAATTAATTTGCAAAGCTTCACAATTAGAATTAGCCATCATTTTAGCTAATCCTTGTCCTTTAATCAATTTGGTAGGATTTATTTCAATATCATACTCCAATAATGTAGCAATCCATTTTGCTGTTCTGCCTTCTGGATCTGGTTGAGTTAGAATTCCTTTTACTGCAGCAGATGGAACATGGGCAATTATATGTGAATGTAAAATATATATTCTGAAATATTTCAATGCTTTAATTAAAGCATAGGCTTGTTTCTCCATAATGTCATATTTCACTTCACCATCCCTCAACATCTTGCTGAAGAATGCTATGGGCTGTTCCATATTCTCATCATTTTTCTGCAGTAAAATAGCTGCTATAGTATATTCTGAAGCATATGAAAATACTGAGAAATATTTAGTAAAATCTGGACTCACTGACACAGGAGCCTCTGAAATTTCCTTCTTGATTTCCCAAAAGGACTGTCTAGTTTCAGTATTCCATTTTATTTCATGCCCCTTTTTCAACATATTGGTGATGTTCATTAGGATCTCAGCAAAACTTGGAACAAACCTTCTCAGAAAATTCACCTGCCCTAAGAAAGATTGTATCTCCTTTTTGTTCCGTGCTTCACCCACTTTCAAAATGGAACTCACCCTCTTAGGATCAATCTTTATGCCATCTTTGGATATTATATGGCCCAGCAATTTTCCCTCTTCTAATGCAAAGTTGGATTTCTTTGGATTCAATGATATACCAAACTTTCTGCATTTCATGAACACTTTCTCCAGATGATGCAGATGCTCCCTGTCAGACTTGGAGTAGACTGTGATATCATCCATGTAGATCACTACAAAATTTCCAATTTTCCCTGCAAAAGCGATGTCCATAGCTCGCTGGAAAGTGTCCCCTGCATTCATCAAACCGAAAGGCATCTTTGCATACATAAAGGTTCCCCAAGGTGTGGTAAAAGCAGTCTTCTCTTGATCTTCTGGTAACACCTTGATCTGATTATACCCAGAAAAACCATCCAACATTGAAATTCTTTCAGCTCCCACTACTTGCTGCAGTATATGATCCATCTTTGGTAGAGGATAGTTATCTTTCATGGAAACTTTATTCAGGTTGCGGAAGTCGATGCACAATCTTATTTCCCCGTTCTTTTTCCTGACAGGAACCAAGTTTGCAACCCATTTTGAAAACCTCAGCGTTACAATAATTTTAGCATCAAATAGCTTCTTGATTTCTTTCTCAATAATAGGCAACAACTTAGGATTTATTCTTCTGAGCTTCTGTTTAAAAGGCCTCTCCCCAGGCTTTATAGGAATGGTATGTTGTATGATAGAAGTATCATACTCTTTGAGATCCTCATAACTCCAAGCAAAGACATCTGTATATCTTTTCATTAATTTCACATACTCTTGTTTTTCTTTTTCAGGTAATTTCTTGGACAACTTCACAATATTAGGATTTTATGTGGTACCAATATTTTTGTCTTCGATAGCATCATCAATGGGCTTCACTTTCAGATTTTTAGCCACATCATTTTGATCAAAAATATTTTCTATAGGGATTAGTCCTCTTGGTATGAAATTGTTTTTTAATTGGATGATATCCTTACCTCCTACGGTCCCTTTCAATTTTTCAGTGCTATTCCCTTCCTCTTCAAGCTCTTCATCCTCTTGATTGCTCTCGTCATTGTTATTCTCATTGTCAATAGGAGTATTCGCAAATTCTTCTGAGAGTTCCAGGAATCTTTGGATCTACATATTGTCTTCAAACACTTGCCAATATTTAGAGTTGTCAGGAATAGATGGTCTATTCACAATTCCCACCTGGTATTCCCTCTGACCAGCAACAGGTGTTTCAAATTTTCCAGTAGCCACAGCTAAAGAATCAGCTACCAAATTTTCATGTCTAGGAATCACTTGAATTGTATGCTCCGTAAAGAAGTTACCAAGCATATCCCACACTTCATTTCTGTAATCGCTCATTCGAGGATGCCTAGTTTGATAGATTTCATTTATTTGGTTTATTACCAACTTAGAATATCCCAGGATCCTTATCTTTTGAGCTCCTAAATCTTTCAAATCATGCAGTCCCAATAATAGAGCTTCATATTCTTCCACATAATTTGTACACTCAAATGTCAACTTGTATGATAGTGCTTTGAAATCCCCCTGAATAGGAGAAATTATGTATACACCTGCTCCAGCACCTATTTTCGCAGCAAACCCATCAAGATACATAATCCACTGGCCTTCTCTTTTTTGGTTTGCTTCTAAAGCATCTTGTTCTCTCACTTCTTTTTCCTTATTCTCTTCAGACTTTTTCTGCAAAGCCTCCTCTACATCATGTGGAACAGCATCATTGAAGAAAATGGAGGACCCTAAATCAGTATCAACAGCATAAATGTGATGAATTTCAGGTTTGTCTTGACTGCTTACTACATACGGAGTTCTTTTTTCACTATATAATATTCTGTTCCCATCTTGAACAGAAATCATGGCATACGACATATCCGTCTGCAAATTGCCTTTCAATTTGGAAGTCCAAGATCTTGACAACAATACCCCGAACTTTTGTGGGATATCTGCCACTACCACATCCATAACTATAGTTTTACAAGGCAATTTGTTTAGGGTTACCACCATATCTTTAATTAATCCAAGGCATTTTACTCTCTTGGAATCAAAAGAGTATAGATCTTTATAAGGTCTTGTGACCTCCAATCCCAGACTTTGTACCACTCCCTTGGGCATTAGATTATGCGATGCCCCTGAATCTAGCATAGAATTATGGACCACTTTATCATGCACATTTAGACTTAAATAGAAAGGAGGAACTTCTTCACCTTCCATATTTTCAACTTTTGATCCAAATGAAATAGCAGGATTATCATCATTCAGTTCTAAAATGTCAGACTGCCATTCTCCTTGATTTTTAACCATTTTTGTGATAGTATCTCTGTATTCAGTATTTCTCAACAATTCATTAAACGGAACAGAGATTTTTAGCTTTGAAAGCTCATTCTGTAAATTAAAACCAGCACTAATCCTTTCCACATCAACTGGAGTTGCCTTCTTTATTATTTTATCCCTTTGTACATCATTTTCAACCTCTTTATTTACAAATGGTTCTTTTTGTAGTTCTTTTCCTTTTTCTCCATTCAAAGAACTAGAGGAAGGCTGATTTGGATTTGCCTTCCCTTTATTTATGAGGACATCCCTGTTCCTCAATCTGATTTTCCTCTGCACATCATCCATAGCGTGTAAATATCCTCTTTGATACAACTCGTTCTCCTTTTCAATTTCTTCATTTCCACCCTCCTGTTCAAACATGTTATGCTCCTCTTCAGTAAGATATATCTCTGAATCCTGTTCTCCAAACAGATGAATCTCATTTTCAGGGGGATCTTCTTCATCGGCAACATAATTTTCAGGGAAAGGTGGACGGATGGGCTGTTCTTCTTGGTTTCTTGGATTTCTCTGGTCTCTTTGTCTATGTTGGGGAGGGACAGGGGGATTTGGTCTTCTAAAATTTGGATTCCTGATTTGGGGATCCCCTTGCTCTCTGTTGAAAGGCCTAGTATCCATTGTCAATCTATCCATCAACTTTTCCATGGTTTTCAACATCATTTCAAATTTAGCATCAGTAGAAGAGGATGAAGTAGAAGGCAAATTATCTTCTTTTCTCCTCCTATCCAAATCCCTATGTTTCATTTTTCCACTCGCCATCATGTTAGCTTCCACTTCTAGAGCATCAGTAAACATGGAAGCAAGAGTTGCCAATTTCCTCTCCCGCAATGAGAATGCAAAATCATTATCAAAGGCTCCAGCACAATGTAGTTTGGCAGCTACAGGAGAAGGTTTTATATCTTATGGAATTGAGTTGTAATCCCTCATGAATCTGCTGGAAAACTCATGAACAGATTCGAAACCCCCTTTTTTGAGACTATTATACTGAGATAAAAGCTGCAAAGGATTCTTTTTATCATCCCACCTATCCAGGAAAGCATTTTGGAAGGCCTGAAAATTTAATATAGACCCATTTGGTAAGTCTTTAAACCACTTCTTTGCCTCTCCTAACAAACTTTGGGAAAATAACCACATTTTAACATCAGGATAATCAACTTCTTCTAGGTCAATAAAATATTCAAATTTGGCAACATGCTGCTTTGCGGTTATATCATCCTCTCCATCAAATAAAGAAATTCTCTAAGAATAATTTTGAGGGAGATCATGTAATACAGCAGGCAGACGCAAGGGAGAAAATATGGCGGCCATTGTTCTAAGTGCGTTCATAGGAAGTGAAGAACTTTGAGTACTTTGAGAGGTCCGAATACTTTGAGAGGTAAATGTGTCAGCCTTTGTGGTTTGTTGCAAATCTCTCCAAAGGGAATCTAACAAGTAAGATTCTAACCTACGGGGATTAAACTCAGTATCCTTAAGGTCAGACTCGGATTTGGTTTTCAACATACTTTTTCCAACGTTAACTTCCCATTTTGGATCAAAATGAGGATCTCGAGATGATGATGCACCAAACAAAGGAAAATCTATCTTTTCTTTATTTTTTCTTTTAAATAGTTTTTTTGGGTCTTCAAAACTTTTCAAGACTTCGGTATCAGAGTTACCTTGCATGTGTCTTCTCGAAGCCAGAATGACTCCTTAAGTTTTGAACAAGCTTCACAATGGAGTTGCCAGGGAAAATATACAACCTCTTATGCAAATAAAATTCCTAATTTCCCACAGAAATCTTTCTTCAAAATTTGTCGTTCTCCCAGGGCAGATATGCACTTTCGTTCCCCGGCAATGGCGCCAGTTTGTTAGCACTCAGAATGTACCCAAGTTGTAAAGGTTAAACCCCAAGGTAACAGCAAAACCACTTTAGAAAGAAACTAGTGTTTTCTTTCAGAGAGGGATCTCTCAATACAGATTTAACAGGACCAGAGATAAAATGACATTTAAAGATTTGTATGTATGGCTGAAACAATCACATAACCATTGGGCATGGAGTCACATACATATAAAGATATTACAAAGACATATACGTGAGATTCATCAAAGGAAAGATAATCACATGATCACAGTCGTTCAATTCAATCCAGGTGAAACAGAAGAGACGAGGAAACAACCCATTAATACAGAGCATCAAAGATGAATTCTATATCAACTTTAGTAGAAAATGTATAAAATATCTGAAATGATGACTAGAGCATAAACATATGAATTCTAATCACCCAACGCTGTATTTCAGATATGAAGAAGAAATAAAATGAAATGTTACACTGGGGAAATACAATCACATAAAGAAAGAAGCACAGACTGTAATATCAATGGCACAGGAATCTCTGATAAACCTTCATGCATTCACTTTGTTATTCAAAAATAGATATGTTCTCCAAAAATAATTCCACAACACAATGGGTTCCAACCCCCATCTCATAAAAAAGATACAAATATATACAAAAATTAATAGATCTTCCAAGAAGATTTCACAACTAAATGATCGGCTTAATTTAGAGTCTTGTAACTAAATCCCTAACTTCTAGGAATAAATTACCGCTCCAATCCTAACAAATCATAAAGTAAAAATTAGCTTGGTAAAACGTCTTCATCCAGTCAGCTCCATGTCTTCATCCAGCCAGCTCCTTGTTGTATAACACCTGTCTTTATGCATGCACGATATACTTGGTTTTTCTGAATCTCTCCATAGCTTTCCACTGTTCTACGCTTGGGGTGTCACATTCCATCATCTCTCAGATTGATACTTCAAGCTCCATATACACTTCATATGACACTTTGGGTAATCTGCTTCTGATAATTGCGAACTTCTGTAGAATTTCGAAATCCTCTGTTAATTTGTCCACAATATTTTTTCCTGTTAAGCCCTTTTCCAAGTCATCGAATTTAGAGTGGTCCATGTGATTCTAAACTAGCAAGCTGTGATAATGCTCCTGAGAGAACATCCATCCTTTCTCACCCCATAAAGATGGTAGGCCATCCTCAAATAGCTCCTTGAAATCTTGCTTGAATTTATCGACCTGTGCAACCATTTCATCAGTTCTGTCTTGGACCGTCTTCATTAAATGGTGTTTATGGATGAATTTCTTATCCCACAGCACTATGGATATCCTGTCTTTTATCCCCATATCGTGTAATTTCTGATATGTCAATGAGTTTAAAAAGTTCAATGCATTTTGAGCTGTGGCGAGAGGTCTTTTTCCCATGTGTTCATTCACTAGCTTCAATCTTTGGTGGGCCAAATTGATCAAAATATTTTGATCATCAATGAAATTCAGATAATGCCAAAATTTGGTAATTTCTATAGATATAGTATCCCAAATGATATGCTTCACTCCCTGCAGGGGACCTTTACCTATGTTTCTCTCCTTTAATTCATTTAACTTTTTATGCAGCTGATTCCTGTCCTGTAGTATTTTATTTTTACTTTCATTTATTTTAGCCAACTCACCTTTGATCTTTACATTCTCTGTCTTCAGCTCTTTGATTTCTTCATCTTTTAAACTTACCTGGGACATAGGCACCAACATATCATTCGTAGAAAAATCATCCAATGGTTTCTCGATATTCACAATGGACAGGTCTTCACCTGCGGGAGTCTGACTCATTAACTCCTCCATAATCTCCTTCTCGTCAATTTGATATTTTCTCATCAAGGAAATTTGAGACAATATTTCATTTCGTTCGGCCTCCCACTTGTCTTTTTCTTCCTGTAACTCAATAGCTCTCACTTTATACTCCATCATCTCTTGATGGATCTTGTCCTTTTCCTCTTGCAGAGCCAATAACTCAGAAGACTGAACATGCTCAAAACCTGGGATTTTCAATTTTTTCTTCAGCACTTGAAGAGCATTATCTTTTTCTTCTAGCATTCTCTTGACTGCCTGGGTGTTATCTGAACTGACAATATCCATTTGAAGCTTCTTGATCTGGATGGTATTTGCTTTATTCTCAATTCTTTAATGTTTCAATTGGATTTCTAACTTATCTATCATAATTTGTAATTTGTTTATTCTTATCATGGCTTGTAACAGGTCTGAGTAAATAATATCATTGGTTTGTTTGTGAAGTTGTATCTTATCCGGTATACTGATCTTATCCAACTAGATCTCCATTTCTGACATCTTCTTGTCGTTCACCATGGCTAACTTGAATGTATTTCTTTCAACATCTCGAGCAGAAACCAGAGAAGTTTTTGGACTGTGTAAACTTCTTACTCATGGGAGCAAATTTCTTGTCTCTTCCAGAGACTGTTTTCTCCTCTCCATGTAACTAGCTTTGAGCTCCTCCTTTGACTTAAAAACCGGGCTTGATTCTGAACCATCCACACTTTTAAACAAGAACTGATTTACTTGCACAACTTTCATTGGAACTAAAGCAACCTTTTTGAAACCATCATAAATTTCTTCATTTAAAATTTCACCACCCTGCAACAACTTTTCCTTTTTATGTGATCCATCTTCGTCAATTTCCATACTTTCGATTTCAGACAAACTTCTCTTAATCACAATACTAGTACCCTCTGTTATTTGGGATGATGTGACAGGTATAGTATGTGCATCTTCATCAGACTTTGATATCTCAGTAAACTGCAACAAATTGGCTGCTTCAGCCAACCCCTCAACAAACTGGTGATCAAACGGTTTATTCTTGTTGGCCTGCTTCCTCAAGGAGATTACATGGTGGGGATCATAATTTATCTTTGACTCCTTTTGGAAGTCCATACTCTCCAGCAATTTCTCTATGAACACTAAGGTGCCTTTACTTTTAAAAATGAAAGAGCCAACCTTAAGTGGGAATTTAATGTTTGAAGATTTTTTAAAAGCACCAAAGTGCTCTTCTTCAGACTGCAGCCTTTGTCTCATGAATTCTAAAGCAAAAATCCTCGAGGTTAAGAAAGCAGGAAACTTATAAGGATGCCCTGTAAATCCATATATCCTTAACACAGTGGAGTCTTTATGAAGGAACCAGTCTCTAATTTGGTCCTCGGGTGAGGACTGCATCAAACATTTCATCTCGTCCAAAACACGGGGCAATTCCTCATCAAACAATATTTTATACATTTCCGACAGGATCGAATTAGCAAACTTGAACACGTTGATTTGCTTGGGAAAATCGGAAGAACAAATAGTATTCAAAAATTGGAGTTCAGTGACATTAGAGCATAACAACATGTTGAACAAGTAGGTCTGAAATCTAAAAAACTGAACCTTTGGAAACTCACTTAGCTGAAGATGGATTGCTTCAGCTAGGTATTCATCTAGACTAAACACCGGAATTGACTGAGACTTAGAGTCTAAGGAACTTATTCTTAATAAAAAACCCAAGATGACCTCGCCCACTTGACAATCATCATCCAGACCCAATATTTGACAAACTAAAGATACAACTAATTGGACTTCACTTTTAAAAATATTCACAGGGTAAGGTAAGAAAAAACCATCTAAAGATTGACCTTCTCTTAAAACATTAGACAGGAATTGGCAATGGGTTTCAGCTTCACACTTCTTGTAAAATTCAGTGAGGATTGACTGATTTACTGACTCACGATTATCGGGGTAATTTTTAGGTAAATTGAGGTTTTCTCGGATGACTGTGGCATTGACTTTACAAAGAATTCGGTTTGTGGACTGACTCACGATAATTCTCTGATAAGGGGAGTAGTTAACAGCACACCATTCTGCAAACTCTGGGAAATGGGGGGTTTGTTCAAGGGTGAAGTAATACAGAAAAGATTTACATACATTCAATACATCATTTCCCTGCGAGTTATAATACCACAATCTCTCCTTACTAACGGACACGCTTCCAATAGATAGGAAAGGGTCACAGATGCCCCTGTCTCTATCGACCAAATCGTCCTCTCTATCATCTATGACACAACCACTCTGTAATTCCTCTCCTTTATCCATAACTTAATTGACAATGGCAATTCAAATGAATGAACTACAGGGTTCAAGCTTTACCTGTTTAACTGTAGAGGCACATGCTCGGTGTGCTCGAAACTGACAACCAAAAGTTGACGAACCTTCCAGTCCTTTTCACGCACCAGAGCCAATCAATAAAATACCCACGAGACAAGTCAACCTTCCTTTTATAAGGCCCCACTCCGGAGCGCTCCTTCGACGGTTTATACAAAACCACTTTAGCTTCCGGAGTATGCCACAATTCGCCACGTGGATAGTGGTTTATATTCCGCGACCACCTTCTACCTTTAACTGCCGTGTGCTTCCACACTCTAAACTTATTTGTAACCATTGATCCACTACGCCTTTGATTTTTAACCATCAGATTAAGCACCACATAATTAATCTCGCCCGGGGTCATGGTCTTATTCATCAGGCACCTTTCCGTTTCGGAGTTATCTACAACCGTTGATGCGATCTACTTGTATTTTCCACCGTTGGATTGAAATACATGTACTTGATTCTGCCAAGTGCTTGGGTGTTATCCATCATTCAATTCTTCGCTTCAGAGGTATCCCCAACCATCGATGTGATCGACTTTATTTCTCCACCGTTAGATTAGATGGCACGTATCCAATTCCACTGGGCTTCCCGATCTTATCCCCCATGCAACTTTATGCTCCAGAATCATCCACAGCCGTCAGATTGGGTGGCACATATCTAATTCTACTAGGCTTCATTATTTTAACCATCGCGCATGTTCATAAAGTGGAACTTATATGGGCCGTGGATCTTATCCAGCCAAATCATCAGCCATTGATCTGTGTATCCTATTAAACGCCCAGATATATTTTATCTTCCTCGCACCTTTTGGAGAGTGGACATAGTGTATACCGTTGATCTTCAATTCTTCACTCTGCACCATTAGATCCTTTGACAACTTCATCATTCTCACTCCTCACCATGCTCTTATATTATACCATTTAACCAAAGTTTGACAAGCCACTATTATTTCTCCTTCAACATGGTTTTTTCATCCCTGTGCTAAATATATGTGTTAACAATGAGCACATACTACAAGACAAAATTTTGGAACTAAAAGGTTGAGGAAGCCCAAAATTAATTTGGGGGTAGCCCAAAGGTTTTGTTTTTTTTGTATAAATATAGGAGAGTTTAGATGTAGAAGGACTTTTTCCTAGATCATTTGTGAGAGTATATTGTAAGAAGAACGATTTCCTTTTGTAATAAAGAATTACAAGTTTTGTTGAGCCCACTATATGTCAGTTAATTAAAACTTAACATGCAGAGTGTTAAACATAAATTATCAACCCAAGGAAGTCTTTTATTTCAAATTTATCGTGAAAGATCTATACAAGCACAATTTCTACCTGACATTGTTATCTATTGGTATGCAATCGAAACTCTTTGTAAACTAGATTACACCTTTTTGAAAATAAATCAAACCTCTAACCTATTCGTAAATCCAAACTGTAAATCTAATAACACTTCAATAGAATCAATTCTTATGGAACAAGATCTAATTGCATACATCTAAAAGAAGTGCTATGTTGGCCAACGATCTATCAAATGAATTAACAACACAATGACTATGACAAATCTAATTAATGAAAGCATACAACTATGATAAGCTTAGTGAATGAAAGCATGAATGAAAATAATAAGCAAATCTAAACAATAACACATTAGTGTTGTGTTGGCCAACAATCTATCAAAATGAATTAACAGGAGAACACTATGATAAATCTAATGAATAAAAACATGAACTAAATAATAAAAAAACTATGATAAATCTAATGAATGAGAACATGAACTAAATAATAAACAAATTTACAAAATAACACACTTACAATTAACACTACTAGCATCTGCTCAAGGAAGAGGGCCCTTCCTCCACTGAGCAGAGCTGGATCTCCACAATAAAAGTCTTCAAGTCCAAAATTAAGAAACTGCCAGCATGCATTATCAGAATGAATGATTACAATAGATTTGGATCAAGTCCTACATCATAACATTGTTTTATATCCTATTCCTGAATCTCCCTTATTAATGAGATTGATTACATATATATACATAAAATTATCTCATGGAAATGAGGAACTGAACCCCCAACTTGTGATTTGTAACAGCTGAAACACGGCCATAACTGCTGGCAACTTTGGAACCAGCCGCAACAGCAAGTCTGGAAAATACCCTCTTGAAGAACCACCTGCATATCGCAAACCGTGGCTTTGTTTGGTGATTTCCTAGCGAGCTAGGTAAATGAGGATGTTGTACACAAAACCCATGCCTCTGATTTTTGAGATTCATTTCCATATACCAGCAAATCAAGACATGAATCAAGGTGTTCTTATGTGGCATGCATTTTCGATTAAGGGTGTAACAGCTGGCTATGAGCATTTTGTACATGACAAATCACTCCACAAACCATAATTAGTAAAATTATGTATAATATTCTTTAATTCATTAAAGATAAAGGAAAATAATCTTTATTAACCACTTAAAACATCAATGGAAGTAGCATGTTGTTTTACACACAGTTACAACAAATGGATGGAAAATGGAATGATAAATGGGCAATAATGGTAAGAAAATGGATGAAAGATATGTCGATAAGTGATGGAAAAATAGACAATTTCAGGGCCCAACATCTCCCCCAAACTGAACTTGTTGCATGTCTTCATGCAACCCAATATTTGTGTAGCATCCAACTAGAACAACTCATTCACTTATTCTTTCATTTTACCATTCACACAATTGCAGCCAGAAGAAATGGAGAGTTTAACAGAAATTGGTAGAGTCACTTAGCAAAGGATTTAGCAGAAAATTTGGTGGAGTCGCAGCTCTTTAGCAGAGGATTTAATAGAAATTTGGCGGAGTCACAGCCTTTTTTTTTTTTTTTTTTTTTTAGCTGAGAATTTGGCAAAGGTTTTAGCGAAGATTTTGGCAGAGTCACAGCCCGAATAGTGCTAAATTTAGCGGTGAATTTGGTAGAGTCACAGCTGAACAGTGGAATGGAACGAAAAATGGAGTTGCAGCTGAACAGCTGAACAGAACGAAAAATGGAGTCACAGCTGAACAGCTGAATGGAACGAAAAACGGAGTCATGGCTGAACGGAACGGAAAACAGAGTCATAGCTGAATGGAACAGAAAACGGAGTTGCAGCTGAACAGCTGAACGAAATGGAAAATGGAGTTATAGCTGCACGGAACGAAAAAATGACAATATTTTACAGTGTTACAGGCTTTTGAACAAAAAACTTTTGAAGTCATTTTCTCCCAAAATATGAACTGGGTTCAGTTAAAAATTTTCTGGCAGGTTTATACTAGTCCAACGCACCTACACACCAAAAATTAGAGAAACCCACAACATAGATTTCGAGAAAAATGAAAATTGGTTGTAGGTGATTATGGCCATTTTCTCAAAAAATTTACATTGGATTAGGATGAAAATAACCAATTTTTTTCATCTTGGTATTATGCACTTCTTATCCAAAAATCATGAGAATCCAACTTACCAATTGAAAGATATGTCCATTTCAATTTCTGCAGTTTTGTAAATGAACATGAATAAAAATGTGTTGCAGCTGAACTTCTTGAACCAATATTTCAAAACATACAAACTGGTTGTGTTTAAATTTTGCAAGAAATTAACTACCATTCTAATGCATCTCCACACCAAAAATTAGACAAACCCACATCACGGATTTCGAGAAAAATACGAATTTGTTGTAGGTGATTATGGTCATTTTCTTGAAAACCGTGCACTGGATTGAGCTGAAACTTTCCACGTTTGTTCATCTTTATTTTATTCATTCCCTATCCAAGTTTCATGAAAATCCACCTTACCAATGTAAATATATTCTCAAATCAAATTCTGCACTTTTTGTAGATGAACATGAAAAAGTGTGTTGCAGCTAAACTTTTTGAACCAATATTTCACAAAATACAAACTAGTTTTGAGCTGCAACTTTAAGGTATTGTTCATATTACCATTGTGCATCCACTCACCAAATTTCACGAAGACCCAGATCACCTTTTGGGAGATATGCACACTTCAATTTCTGCCCTTTTGCAAGCTGTAAATGAGTAAAAATCAGTATGCACAAAGAATGTCAAAAACCACTCCCCCAAAATAAATATGTCACATGTCCTCATGCAAAAGAAGAGTTGTCATCTTAGATGTAAATAGCCATCTCCCCCAAACTCAGGATATACATCATGTACTCATGTTTTGATGAGACTCTTCAATGCAGAAAACAAGTTTTGATCTGCACATCAATCCTCCATACTGTTATAAAATTTATTACTGATAAAAATGACCATTTTTCAATTGTTGTGTATGGTAGGACTACTTTAAAGTAGTTCAAGAGATCCTCTCAATCGTTTTCATGCTCATAAAAATATTAATGACAAGATATAGCACCAAAAAGCATTAGAGGAAATTTGGGGTCTAAAATGGGCCTTATAAGAAAACACGCCAACAATAAATTTTGTGAGTTGGAATTCAAGAACCAATAGAATTTCAATAAAATGAGTCAACTGTAATGGTTGAATTGACATATTTGTCATAAAGGAAAACTACATTTTTTGTTCGCATTTTTTACATATCTCCCTGTGTTTTTACTCAAATTTCAATCTGGAGAGCCCGTAGGATGTTGAATTTGATTCTGCATCCAACGAATACCCACACTGCATACTTTTGACAGAACCCACTACCCCAAAAACAATAAATACCTTAAAAAATGTGATGATGACATCATCATCATATTTTTTCAGGTTCTTATTGTTTTTGGAGTAGCAGGGCTTGTCAAAAGTATGCAGTGTGGGTACTCGTTGGATGAAGAATCAAATTCTGCATCCAATGAGCTCTCCCACTCAGAATTTGAGTAAACACATAGGGAGATATGTCAAAAATACGAACACAAAAAGTAGTTTTTTTCATTGTTCCTTCAAAATGAATAACTATTATTTTATTATTTTCCTTAGGAGGCCCATTTTAGACCTCAAATTTCCTCTAATGCCAATTGCAGCAAGCATAAAGCCCATATCCAACTAAGAATGCGAATCTCAAAGCACCAAACCATTTCAAAATAGTTGGTAGCCACCATATTCAACAAATCTCTGTATCAATTAACAAAAATTATGAATGTATGTATCTCACTTCATACATTCATGTAGCTTCTAATAATCTAATTTTGAAAACAGAGCATAGATCTGGAAATGACTATGTATTGTTGCTCCAAAAACTCAGATTACTTAAAACATAATCATTGAAATATGTATTCTGCTATTACCTTCATGTTTTCCTTGGATATACCTTCACCTTCAGAGATGCAGCAATGAAATGAGCTAGAAATAGATGGCTGGTCATGAAACCATGGGCTGAGCATGGCTTAACACTAACAACTGATGCTTTTGTTATGTGGATAGAAACCCTGTAATCATGAAATCTCATGTCCCAAAAAAAAAACTTGGTTTGCTGCCATGTAAATATAAGCATGTTTTCCCAAAGGCTAGTCTGTCTTTCATTATTGTGGGAATATTTTCATAATGACAACAACATCTCTCTTCCATTATGAATCACAACATCAAATATGCAAGGACCATGATAACAATTGAAATCCAATGTGGGCATCACTGAACAATGAAACTCATACCTCTGAATGTATTCTCTGTTATATGGCAGCATAGAATTCTGCCACTGTAAGTTCTCAAGAAGCAACAACAATGCCTTCTGTTCCTACAGCTGGTTCTTGTGTGACAATAGTAGATCATTTTTTCAATGGTTTTTTAGGCTTCTTGAGATAATTAATGAATTCAGAAAACTCCCCAATCATTTTTGCTTGTACTTCAAGAGAACATTTTTAATGGGAAAACAATCTACAAACCTTGAATCTAGTCATAAACTTGTTGCAAATTATTATAGGACTACCTTTTAAATTGAATGCAAAGCATGCCCTCATGCATCATTTCCTCAATTTGTAGCCATAGAGGATTTGTAGTTCCTACATGCATAAAAAAAAATCCCAAAGCTAGAAAGAACAACCTTCAAGCAATTGATTTATTTCTTCTCATTGTTGGTTTTTATGTGGCAGTAGCAATGATTCTTTTCTTACTGCTGGTTCTTGTGTGGCAGCAGCAAGACTTCTTTTCTTACTGTTGGTTCTTGTGTGGTAGCAGCAAAACTTTCTATTGTTGGTTCTTGTGTGACAACAATAAGGTATCCTTTGATTATTTTCATGCTTAGTCAGTTGGGTTGGTGAGATGTTGGGTAGGGCTTTGAAGTGGATGTGCATGAATGATGAAGTGTTAGAATTGAGTGGGAAATGATGGAAATGGATGGACATAAAATGCTATATAGACAATGGAAATGGCTAATGCTTAGTGGTTCTTTATGACATTTCCCTAAATCTTTAATAAATAAAAAACTCATGCTATTTTACTTCAAGTTTTACCTCCATGGAAACCTTGGTTGATATGAATGGACTAATGTATGCTGGAGCTATCTAGGCCGATCTGATGCTGAGACATATGTATATGAGCGCTGAAACTGGATGAGACTGAATTTGATCCATGATGTTGTGTTGGTTGCATGTAAGACTAACTGCTGAGACAACTGATGAGGAAAAATTCTACCATAGAAGCAGAAAGCCCATTCTCTTATTTTGAAAACCAACTGCTGAAATGAAAATGGAAAGGAGTTGCAAAACTTCTGAACAAATGATGCTGCAAGTCATTGTTGAAACCATTAGATCACATAATATTCAGCTACTACAAACCAAGGTACAATTCTTCCCATGCGAATGAATGTGCTGAAGTCGAGCATGGAAATAAATCATTGGATTACCGGCCATTAATGTATGCCGTTAACCAATGTGAAGTAACTCACCTTTGATGACAATGAGCTCTAAAGTAACTTAGTACATCTTGACACGTACGAATGGATGAGCTGGAGTCAAGTCACCTGCAAGATTTGCCAATCAAGAGGAATTAATGAATCCCCATGATTAACAAGAAGGAAATTTGCCATTGATTCATGCAGATACCAGGGCACTATAAAACTATAATCTCAATCCCAGATGATGTGTTGGAGTCGATAGGAGAAGACCATTGGAAGGTGGACCTTAATAAATTCCACATCATCCAATACGAGTACAAAATAAATGATTGTGAAGAATCATAGTGAAAAATAGAACCAACATGAAACTCAGAAGTGGAAAGTATATGTGAAGTCATGATGTAGTATTGATGGAAAATAAAATGGTTAAGGTGACTACATAAGCATTGGAAAATGGGACTTCAATATGAATGGATTTTTATGGTTTTGAAATGACGAGGGTGAATGAATCTACCATAAGGAAATTGGCTTCTTGAGGGGTTTCTTTCGGCAACAATTGGTATGACAGATGTCTAAAAATGATTCTTGGCATGTAGCAATGAGACTTGATTTTGGGAACATTGGAATTTGTATGGTTTGGAAATCAATATCTCCATTTTTTTTATGTGCTTAATGCATTTGCAAATTGAGAAAAATTCTTCAAGAGTCACTTGTGCATGCATTGACCTTCTTCTTCCAAGGACCTGCAAAAACCTAGCACTTGCCTGCAATAAAACATGAGATGATGGAAGAAGAGAGGTGATTGGTATCTCTTCACCCAACACTTATGAAAAAAATAACAAACAATTACTTATAAAACAAATCCAAAGAAAAATGAACAAATCAAAATCCATTTTATACCTGCACGAGAGCAATGTCCATCTAGACTCACCAACGGTATTCTGATCATAGCTTCTTCGTTCCTTGTCCAATTTGAGTGATTCCAAAGCAAAATGAAAGTAAATTCATAGTTATATTTTCATTAGAAACATTTTTTTTAAATTCTATGTAATGATGTTCCAAATCACTCAGTAACAACCTGCATGACAAGGTGTTTTTTCAAATTTTGGACTAACAAACAGTCACGGTTTTAGGCTTAAATTTTTCGTTTGATAACGGATTGATGTGATTGAAATTGGAGATGAAATTAGATTCATGTATATATCTCCATTAGAAACATGTTTTGAATCTAACAAGAATTGATGGGTCAAATAAGCCAATGAACAGTCTAGAAAATAGAGTTTTAGGAATGCAGATTTGTGATAGGAAGTCGATATTTTGGTCATAAAATTTGCATATGATATCAGAATGGAGTGATTCAAACTGTGTTGTAAACTATATTCATAGGGTAATATACCAATGAAATATGTTTTCAATATATGTCCAATAAGGAATCCAAAAATTGACTATCCCAGCTCTGTTCCTAAGCTGCCTGCTTAACACCTTGTTAGTATTTTGACCATAAGTTTTTCGTTTCACACCCAATATTAATTGTTTTGGAAATAGATTCAAAGGGATACTTGGGATGTAAATAGGTTTTAAAAATAATTCCATTTGGTCTCTCAAAAATGGACTGTCCCAACTGTGTTTCAGTAAAATTTTCAAGCTAAAATGTCACCAAAATCCAATAAATTAAATTTGACATCCAAAAAGTGACTGAAATAGGTGTGAATGTTTTTAATGATGTAAATTTAAATATAACACACAATTTCCATACCAAATATTTCAAGCATTGAGCACCTAGATTGACTTACATAGTTTGTTGCAGCCGCAGCTGCAACTCTTAAAAAATGATATAATATTGAAATAAACCATGTATATTTTTATGGATGTGTTACGAAAAGCCAAATACATGTCATGATGTGCAATACATACATGTATCAAACTTATAAATTCTCACCTGCAGTACATTCACAGCTAGGTGTTGCAACTTACCTTCACAGCTAGTGTTGTAGCTCACTGTTATAGCTGGGTGTTGCAGCTCACTGTCACAGCTGAAAGTAATAAGTCACAGCTGGGTGTTGCAGCTAACAAATTCATGTCAAATTTCAAGCTTGAAGGGTTCCATAATCATTGGCTCATCTTCTTGTGGATCCTTCATTCACCTTCCCTAATCACTGTAATTTTGTTTTCATGATATTTTTATTTTTATTTGTAACAAATAGAGACAAATTGAAATTGGAAAATTGATGACAAAAATGACTTAAGCATTTTGTTCAAATAGTCAACAATTCTGAAGCATTCATGAAAACATCTCATACCCATTCCTTATCTTTCTAATTTCTAATCTTCCAGATCGCAACAAGGTGCAGGAAGAGAGCATACTTATTTAAAAATTAAAAACTTAAAAAAAACAAAAGCATGGTTTTATTCTCTTATTCTATCCTATCCTATTCTACTTGGAAATATAAAAATTGTTTAAGTGTATGCATATTTCCAATGGAGCCATTCTCGAAGAAATGACTCAAGTATGCTCATACTCCCAACAGAAAAATATAACTTTATGAATTCTAGGACATGAGAGATCAACTTCCCTTGAAATGATGGTGCCAAGAATTGGTGAAGTATGGAATGATGCTGTAGACCGGTGACAGATTCAAAACCAATCTTCAATATAGTCTTTGTTCCCTTGATTTCTCATGGATGTTACACCATGAAGATCCTTATTAAATTGATCTTCCTCAATGCATAAGAGTTTCGGATCTAATGATGTGAATGATGCTTTTGGTTCCAATGGCTGTTCTCCATCAAATATTACGTGTGTCTTGTTGATCTTGTCTGCTTGCTTATGAGAACCAGAAGAAACTCCATCTGCAAATATTGGATCTAAAACATGTTCAGGCCTCGTGTGGATTTGCTGCAACAATGCATATCCTTTGTGCAACGGTGTAGGTGAGGTAGAAAAGAGGAAAATGTAGGAACATTTTGCATTTCAGCACTGTACGCATACTATACTGCTTTATTATGGTTAGGATGGAGGGTGGATTGGATAGGAAATTGTATTGGATACTAAGGAGTTTGATGAGAAAATAGATGTGGCTAATGTAGATGATTGATTTGTGAGGTTGATATTGAAGGACCAAATTATGTTGCAACATGAGGGAGAGTGGCCATATGATCATAAGATAGGCCATTCCAACCTTGTGGGTAAGGTAGGTAAGAGTTAAATTGAGGCTGCAATAGCTGCCATGGTGGAAGAGTATTCAATGGTTGAGTATGAGAGTAAGGAAATGGAGGGATAGAATTTTGAACCATACATGTAGGCCATGGTTGACATGACTGTTGTAATGAGTTGGTTGCAGCTCCCAAATATTTTTGATATGCTCCTTTCATCCAGGGTATGGAGGGGCAGGAGTCAGTGGAATGCTTCAAGTCACACATACCACAAATTTCAAGACTATCCAAAGGGAAATCCCTTGCTTCTCTTATTTCCTCCTGCTTTTCCTTATCCTGCAAAACAACCAATTCTAAATTTAGTGAATCATTGATATCACCATTACAATTTTGTAATAAATTACTGATTTTAGCTCATAAAAATCTTGTTTTTGTAGTAGATTTCAAAAATAGAAATAAAAGTTCCTTAGAATTCTTACCAATCTTGAAGTTTCCTCTTGAATACCTTCTGTAACACCCTAGTTTTGACCTCGTTGCATTAAATGTACATGATGTATATATTGTAATTAATCATGGTGCGGAGCTAAAGGTGAAATCCCCACCATCGATTTGGTTGTGTTATGTTCGGCAATTGAAATCGTTGCCGATGGTATATAGTGATATACGGCACATATTAGTTTCGGCATCATGTAAATATGCACTTTAATTAAAATGAACCCCAACTAGCTATGTCAATGCAACCATGACGAAAAGGGTATGATTTTCCTAAGGATAAGGGGGGGATTATTAAACTTTGAACCTATGGGGAAAAGCCATGTGCCAGCTGTTAAACCCTTTTTGACTTGCTCACCTTCCCTTGTCTTATCCAACTACTACCATTTTAATGCTCTGTAGAGTAGTTGAGGCAGTTATGGCTGGGGAGTGGAGTGTGGCAGGACTGTCAGCCCTTTCCCACACGCACACTCCACCAGCAGGTTGACCCTCATGTTGGCAAGGAAAAACCACCACCCCCATCACTCTAGGGGACTCCCCATTCTCTCCACTACGTGATTCACTCCATTGTCAGTTCATTCTCACGCAAGGAAAAATGTCTTATGTCTCATGCAGATAATTTCTTCTCTGTTTTTGGTCTCACGCAGCCAGGGGAGGGAGTCGTTTCCACTGTCATTCACATTTTCCACAGAGAGGAATCTGGCGTGTTTTCCATTCGTATTTGGGATATGGTGTAAATATTCTCTCATGCACTAGGTTCTGTGTTGTTGTTACTCACACAGCAAGCTAGGGCTGTTCGGTCACTATCACCCATAATTTTTCTTGTGGAGAGCCACTTTTACGCTCAGGGATTGTGTTCTTCTCGGTGGCTTCGTTGTCTAGGACGGACTATGGTTTTCCCCACATTGTGAAATTTGTTTGCTGATACATTTTGGTACTGCCGTAAGTTTCTTGGGAGTCATTTTGGCCATGACAGGGCCGAGAACGACTCAGGAGTCATTTTCCCTTGTCCAAGCTGTAACTGTTGGTTGATTGCATGCGTGTAATGGTTGGTCTTTGGACTGTGTTGGGAATAGGGATGGGGGCTCAGTTTGCTTGATAAACCTGGTGTGTTTGGAAACCACACAGATAGAGCTAGAGGGTTGGCTTTCTTCTCCACAACCCCTGAATAGCACTGGAAGGGAAGTTAGGGCATGAGGGACTGTGTAGCAGAGAAGGGACTGATTCCTTGTGTTGGGTGTGTGTGGGTGTCTTAGAAGTCAGGCTAGTTCTATTGTAGGTGTTCCTAGCTCTATAATGGGCTCACCAAATTAGCCTTTAGCCTTTCCCAGCTCCTTGATGGCTTGATAAACCTAACCATGTTGGCTTGGCTATCTTGTTGATGGCTTGATAAACCCAACTGTGTTGGCTTGGCTGTGTTTTATGTATCCTTGGCTATGTGTGAGCCTACTTGTTCCTTATTCCTTGGAGAATCATGCCCAACTTGGGGTTGGCAGCATTACTGAGAGATTAAGGAGCACGCTAGCCTATGGTTGGGTGGAACGTTGCAACGACGTAGCTGGTTGCGGGATGAGTTCCTTATAAGATAAGTAATTTTGTCTATTTTACTTCTGCAATTATATTTACTGTTAATGAATATAATGAACATGTTGAATGCTTATATGAATGTATGTTGCTTCCACTATATGATAAATAATCATGTATGCATGTTCTAGTTCAAAGCATTTTGTATCAGCATTTTATGTACATACATGTTCATGGGGCGGTTTCCCAGATGGTTAATGTTATGGTAGTGTCCTCTTCGCCAATTCAAGGGTCAGGGACGTTACACCTTCTACATAACTCACAAATATCACCATATGCTAACTGAAATACATTACCTGTTCCCATCAAATTTAATATTTCTAAATATTTAGCTTGGATTCCCTTGAGTAGAAGTGTTTTTAAAGCCCCCTTCCCCAGTTTCCTTTGTTTGGATATTTGGAGATTATATTGAAAGCGTTCTATGTATTCCTCCAGACTCTCTTCTTCTCCTTGTGTCATTTTGAATATGTCTTCATTGACCCTACAATAATCCTGGTAACTTTTCAAGAATACATGTTTCATGTCTTCCCAAGTTTGTATACAATTCCCACCGAGGCTCATGAACCATCAGAGGGTTGTTCCTTTTAAAGTAAGGGGAAACACATTCAACTTTTGATCATTAGCACAATAACCATATCCTCTACAAAGTACTTCAAATAGAAATAAAAATACATTAGGGTCTTCGTTTTCCAAATCGTGAAAATTTGGTAGAACATGTGGGGGGATTCTTTTCGTTGGTGCCACTCCTCTCGAATCTCTGATGGGAAATTTGAACATAACAACTTCTGCATCTTTTTCATATGCCATCTCTTCATTAGATTCTTTATGTGCTATCTGGAGGCTCCTCCTTCGAATGTTCCTGTCAACTTGTTAGTAGAATGGGTGGTGCTTACAACACCACTAAGGGGAACGATAATATTTATGCTACAAAGATTGAAAATGAAATAAAACTGAATGTAAAGACAGAAAATTCACACTGAAAATAAATTCAATAAACTAAAATGTAATAATGCAACCTACATTCCCTACTCTAACAATGCATCTACAAAACAATGTCAGATGTACTTTTGCACAATTAATAACTTCCCCGGCAATGGCGCCAAAATGTTGGGCCCACTATATGTCAGTTAATTAAAAATTAACATGCAGAGTGCTAAACATAAATTATCAACCCAAGGAAGTCTTTTATTTCAAAGTTATTGTGCAAGATCTATGCAAGCACAATTTCTACCTAACATTGTTATCTATTGGTATGCAATCAAAACTATTTGTAAACTAGATCACATCTTTTTGAAAGTCAATCAAACCTTGAACCTATTCGTAAATCCAAACTGTAAATCTAATCACACTTCAACAGAATCAATTCTTATGAAACAAGATCTAATTGTATACATCTAAAAGAAGTGCTATGTTGGCCAACGATCTATCAAATGAATTAACAACACAATGACTATGACAAATCTAATTAATGAAAGCATACAACTATGATAAGCTTAGTGAATGAAAGCATGAACGAAAATAATAAGCAAATCTAAACAATAACACATTAGTGTTGTGTTGGCCAAAAATCTATCAAAATGAATTAACAGGAGAACACTATGATAAATCTAATGAATAAAAACATGAACTAAATAATAAAACAACTATGATAAATCTAATGAATGAGAACATGAACTAAATAATAAACAAATCTACAGAATAACACACCTACAATTAACACTACCAGCATCTACTCAGGGACAAGGGCCCTTCCTCCACTGAGCAGAGCTATATCTCCACAATAAAAGTCTACAACTCCATAATTAAGAAACTGCCAACATGCATTATCAGAATGAATGATTACAATAGATCTGGATCAAATCCTACATCATAACATTGTTTTGTCTACTATTCATGAATCTCCCTTCTCAATGAGATTGATTACATATTTATAGATAAAATTATCTCATGGAAATTAGGAAATGAACCCCCAACTTGTGATCTATAACAGCTGAAACACGGTTGTAATTGCTGGCAACTTTGGAACCGGCCGCAACAGCAAATCTGGAAAATACCCTCTCAAAGAACCACCTGCATAGCACAAATTGTGGCTTTTTTGGCGATTTATTCATGTGTTAGTTAAATGAGGATGTTACACACAAAACCCATGTCTCGGATTTTTGAGATTCGTTTCCATCTACCCGCAAATCAAGATGCGAATCAAGGTGTTCTTATGTGGCATGCATTTTCGGTTAAGGCTGTAACAGCTGCCTATGAGTGTCCTGTACGTGACAAATCACTCCACAAACCATCATTAGTAAAATTATGCATAATAGTCTTTAATTCATCAAAGATAAGGGAAAATAATCATTATTAACCACTTAAAACATCAATGGAAGTAGCATGTTGTTTTATGCACAATTATAACAAATGGATAGAAAATGGAATGATAAATGGGCAATAATGGTAAGAAAATGGATGAAAGATATGTCGATAAGTAATGGAAAAATGGACAATTCCAGGGCCCAACAAGTTTCCTGCTGGAGAAATGTTGGTGGAATGTTTCAAATGTTTTTCTATGGATCAGTTGAATATGAACTATTTCATTTTCAGCTTACTTCCATTAACTGTGAGATCGTTCTAACTCGGTGATTTTCTTTTCATGTTATGAATGCACTCCATTTTATTCTATGAAATTTCCACTATGGGTAATGAAGGTTGTCATAAAAAATAAGATATCTTGTTGTTCATATTTCTATTAATGTTCATGTGTTCTAAAATAAGTGACAGCTATCTGTAATTTTTCTTAATTCATGCGCAGAAATACATTTGATAACTGATAATTTTTCTCCCTAGGGATAGGTTAGTTAGTTAAATTTAGTTTCTTGCTATGTGTGATTTAGATGTGAGAGAGTTAAGACAAGAGGTAAGAACCTACGCATCACATTGTGACACTCCTCGTTATCTCTATTAATCTACATTTTTAGATAGGCACTTGCACATCATACTTAAACATAAAAAACTAAAAATATACGTGGTGGACTGGGTCGTAACTGGTAAAACATTTTAATTTGTTACTTGACCTATGGTAGTCGGACCGTAAACCGGACGGATTCCCCATACCAAACAGTAACAGGCTAGTTGGAAATGTTTATTTGGGAGAATCCCTAACTATTGTTACCTGTGACTTTACAGGCCTCAACACACGCTAATATGACCTTGCATGGTACCGGGAGAGGTTGTGCAGCTACCATGACACTGCGCAAATCACTTACCAAAACTCCTGCCAACAGGCCCCTAACACAATCTTATGGCTCCTTCCTAAGCCACGTCAGGTTGACAGGGTATGTGCTGATTTCCCCACCTTGAAATCTTCAAATTGCTATGCAATCTCATGAACCTGAAGCTAGACTTTGTCGGCAGCACTCTAATAATTATTCAAATCCTGCTTCACTGGGTGCTCTTCTCTGGCCTTCTTGTCGACCATTTTTCGATGCTATTTTATTTCTTGCAGTGTGGCGACTGCTTTAATAGCCAACTATCCACTGATTTCCTTAAATTGATCAAGCTGAGCATGACCCTTTTGTTGGCGTTCCTGCACATCGGCTACTCTCTGCTGTAGATCCTTCAATTCCTTAGCCCGTGTGATCTATACCATCAATGGCATGGCCCTCAGTGATGTCTTCAAGGTCGTCAGCTAAAATTCAGCTTCTTGCACTTACGTAGTCAGCTGATCAAGCTGCTCATCCTGGACAATGCTTTGCTAAAACTGTGTTGTCGCTTCCATAATGGTTTGACCTCTTGCTCCATGCTTTCGAACTGAGTTGGGATGTCTTCAATGGAGGATTTCCTTTCCACAACCTACTTCAGAGGCATCGCAGGTTGTACTAGGGCATTGAGCATCAAGTTGGTATCCTGAAGCTGAACAATAGTTTGCCCCAATTGTTTGGCCTTTTTGACTGGGTTGATTTTGGATGTGTTCTAAAAAATGTGATGACAGGCTTCAGAAACAGCCTACTCAACTTCACCGCACCTAGCACACATCTATGCCTATTCAATGATTAGGTGGTCTTGCACCTTTTTCAGTTTCGTAATCTCTTCGGCAACTGTTCGCTGCATCTCAGCCTGTGTCGCATTCAAGGCTTCAATATCTTGAAAATTTTCTTTTGCCAGCTACACTCAGACATGATGTAGCTCATTTGCTTATTTCTATAGTTTCTTTGTGATGCTCTGTGACTGGACATAGCCCTCTGTCATCTCTTTCTGTCATTTTTCCAATTCCAGGGTGACAACATGCTGCAACTCCACTAATGCCATAGCGGACAGCTTGTTCAAGTCCAAAGCCACACTCTAGATTGGTCGCAACAATTGGTGAAATTCCTCATTTCCTGTGTCAATCACAGTTGGAGGAACTTTCACGTTCCTAGCCCAAGGCTCAGTGATAATCGACGGGATGTCCTACATCATAGGTCTCACAGATGTCTGCCTAGAAACAATACAAAAAATTTAGTCTAATTGATCTCTTACCACATCGAATTCTTCATGGTTTAACTCTCAGATCGCCTTTGTCGCATCCATGGATGAGTTAGTGACCGCTTTGATAAGCCGCTACAGTTGGTCCTCCATCCCTAACCTCTGAACCCTCTACGAAATCCTCCTCGGACTCCTCCTTGTTGAAACTACGGTTGGGCCATCTATTGCTGTAGTGGGTTTGGTTGTTGTTGGACATAGTGTGTGGTTGATTATACTGTAGTCGCGGTTCCTGGTTATACTGTGGTTGTGCGGCTATGATATAAACCATTGTTGCAGTTGCGTGGTGACAAAATGCAATAGAGGTGGTGGTGTCTATAGCACTTGTGCTATTGGTTGTACTACTTGTGGCTATGCTTGCGTTGTCCGCGGGTCCTCACCTTTCACAAAGTATGAATCATACATCCTTTCCTAGAGCAAATCATAAGCTCGACAATTTTTGTCATCATGTTCGACTAACCGAAAAAATGTATAGTAGAAATTTTGTGCCTTGGTAACCATCTTCTGCATGTAATCACAGTTCTCATGTTGATGCCCATAAACCTGACATATGCGACACCATGGTACACCAGCACAGCTCAACGAATTTGGGGCTCTTGACAGCAAATAATTCTGAAAGGTCGGACAGGTGTCCTTGGTATGTCCGTCTGCATGGAAATGGGTGCACAAAGATCATCATGATCTTCCTTGGATTTTTTGATATCTTGTAGTTGGAGCGTCAAATTGGCCAACCACGCTTGAATTTGGTTCATTTCGACTGCATATTCTCCTACTAGCGATGCCTCCAATTTCATCACGGTCTCCAAAGTCTTGCTCTATGTTGCAATATTTTGTTGCATTAATGGATGTCTGATATGTGGGACAAGAGAGGCGATGAACCATTCCTTGTGTTGAACATCACTCATCTGAAAACTGACCCAAGCCATCAATGTCTTAAACCGCTGATGAAACTCCCAAATCATCTCATTGGGGAACTATTTGATCTCTTTGAATTCAATAATATACTGAGCCTGAGACTTTGGCTTCTCAAATTCTTCAAATAACCCCATTTGGATCTCATCCAATGTCTTCACAGTACCTCCCTGAGGGATCCGCATGAATCTTATGAACCATTACAGCGCATGACCCCTCAAAGTAGTGGCCAGTTGAATTTTCTTAATATCATCATCGACAGTTTGTTGAGCGATCCAGATCACCTCACATAAGAACCAGTACTGCTCTAGATCATCAGTGCCATTCCCATTGAATATCGGTAACTTCATTTCATCTCCCGCCATTCTGGGCCTTCTTCCTCCTATTGGTTCTTTATTACTAGGCTGTTGTTGACAAGTTGGGAAAGTTGACGCAAAGTGTGTATTTTTTCCTTATGGTGGAGTAGTGCATGGAGGCGTGGGCACATTAATACTGGGGTTCAATCCTGTTGTGCTTTCGGGCATAAATTGGGCCTGATCATCCTCTTTGTCACAAAAAGGTTGCTTCATCCTGTGTGGATTTTCTTCACGGCATTGCACTTTAATCGCAACAATACCTTCCCCTATCCTCTACCTCTTCTCTCGAAACCTTTCTCCTCCCCTTGTACAACCACTTGTTTCTTTGGTGACCTTCACATTCTCACCAGAAATCATGCCCATCTACCCCTTACCTTTTCATGCATCTCCCCCCTACCGTTGCAATGCCTACATCCTCCGCACACCAAAGTTCCACTACTCTTGGTCCATATTTAGAATACCTTTTTCACAGACTAGTTGCTTAATGGATAGCTATAGTGACAACAAGAATCTTCCTCGAGGTCCACTGAAGAACTCCCTTTCTGCTTCGCTAAAGGACTTATTGGTGTTGACTGCAAACTCAATGATGTATCCTTCTAAGATACTATCCAACCACACTTCAACTGCTCACGATGCCTTACTGTTGGTTTCATGTAACTCCTGGATCAACTATGGGGTCCAGGATGTTGGCTCTCCTCCTTGAAACTTTGTTTTCTTCTTAGTAAACTTTTCCAACCATTCCTGCAAGAGGATAGGAAATTCACAAAAGAACCATTCATGAGGACTGTCATAGATATACCTGTCGAGCCAGTAGCCTGTCGACAACTTCAGATTCTAATTTTTAGCTTCCGCAAACTCCCGCAACTTTAGATCAAAGCACCCTCACGCAGTACCGCGCAAGGCTAGATTAGCACGATGGGCGGAAGAATAACTGCTTTGAATATTTTTTATGTTAATTGACCAAGTTTTGTTGTAATAGGTCATTAGCGGTTATAAGTTAGTTATAAGTGTACCCTCAATGTAATGGTGCATGCCTATTTATAGATCTAGTTTTGCAAGTAGATGGTACGAAGAATAGGATAAAAAGAAGAGGATCATGATCATCATAGGAGAATCGCATTAGAGGATAATTGTGGCATAAGGTCTAGTGCGATCTGGTTTTTGAATAATTCCTTGTGTATCTATGATTTATCTGGGTCTTTCCTGATGTAGGCAGTCTCCGGTTTTGGAGAAGAATTGTGTAATTTGGATCCTTTGCACAAGATTAATATGATATGACAATTGTTGCACAAGTATTGTTTGTTATCACTATTGCAAGATAATTTGTTATGATGTTGCGAGCTATTTTGTTATGATGTCATTGTGATTTAGTCTCTTTCTGTTATATTGATGCGATCTATTTTAAAATCTGCTGCTGTCTATTGCACTATGAGTTGATATGTTTTATGAACAATGTCAAGGTATTAGCGATAATATGACAACTGTATGATGCTGTGGAAATGAATCTATAATGACTGCATAAGTTCTAAATACACTCTACAAGTTGTGGTAATTGTTTCAAGTCAACTACAAAGCTCTAGATCTAGTAGTTATGGTTTCTCCCCATCGGATCTCAATATCCTCCTTCCCCACTTTCGGAAAATCAGTTCTGATAGCTCTCCCTTAAACATATCGGGTGATACCTCATCTGCTTCGTAGACATTTCTGGGCAGGGTAAAACCTATCTGGGCCGGTACTCAGGGAGATTGTGCTGGTTGGGTGTCAACAAAGTGAGAAGCCCTATCGATGAGGCTTTGTTGGTGGGTTTAGCCAACAAATGGTTCTGTTGCTGGGATCATTTGTTGGTGGGTTTTTCCAACAAATGGTCTTGAAAATGAAACCATTTATTGGTGAAACCCACCAACAAAGCCTCATCGACTGGGTTTCTCACTCTATCGACCCCCAACCAATGCAATCTCCCTGAGAATCGACCCAGACAGGTTTTACCCTGCCCAACAACGTCTGTAGAGCAGATGAGGTCTCACCCGAGATGTTCAAGGGAGAGCTGTCGGAACCAAGTTTCTGGCAGTGGAGAAGGAGGATATGGGGATCCAATGGGGAGACACCATAACTGCTAGATCCAGAGCTTTGCAGTCAACTTTAAACTATTTCCACAACTTGTAGAGTGTATTCAGAACTTATGCAGTCATTATAGATTCATTTCCACAGCATCATATAGTTGTCATATTATCGCTAATACCGCGACATTGTTCATAAAACATATCAACTCATAGTGCAATAGACAACAACATATTTTAAAACAGATCACATCAATATAGTAGAAAGAGACTAAATCATAGTGACATCATAACAAAACAGGTCGCAACATCATAACAGATTAGATCGCAGCAGTGATAACAGAAAATACGTGTGCAACAATTGTCATATCATATTAATCTTACGCAAAGGATCCAAATTACACAATTCTTCTCCAAAACCGGAGACTTCCTACATCAGGAAAGACCTAGATAAATCGCAGATACATAAGGAATTCTTCAAAAACCAGATTGCACTAGACCTTATGCCACAATTATCCTCTAATGTGATTCTCCTATGATGATCATGATCCTCTTCTTTCTCCCCTAATCTTGGTACCATCTACTTGCAAAACTAGATCTATAAATAAGCTCGAGCCATTACATTGAGGGTCCACTTCTAACTAACTTATAACCGCTAATGACCTATTACAACAAAACTTGGTCAATTAACATAAAAAATACTCAAATTGGTTATTCTTCTGCCCATCGTGCTAATCTGGCCTTGCGCAGTACTGTGTGAGGTTGCACAGCTGCTGCGACGTTGTGCAAATCACTTACCAAAACCCCTATCAACACCAACCGAGGTCTCCGTTGGTAGTTGGGTGGATATAGTCTTCAGATATGTTGTAGGCATGATCCCACCCCTTGAAAACTTCATCCTTCACAGGTTCAATATATCTCCGGCCTTCATTTGGATCCATGGGTGCGATGACTTGAATGTCCTGGTTCTCGAATGTCATCATTCACTTATTAAATTTAATCATAGCCATATTTTCATTAGCCCATCCAATCCCCAACAATGTGGGATACGATCCTTCCCCATTAACGACTTCAATCACATCAAAGTCAGTGTGTGTTCTCATACCTTCAACATCTACAACCAAGTTCATTACCCATCTGATTGGTTGCACCTTAGCTTGATTTTTCAATCGTACTTGTGCGAGGGACCAACCCAAGGTTGGGCTCCCCATTTTCTACCAAGTCTTCTTAGTCATGATGTTCACATACAATCCCAGGTCCAGGATAACTGAGTCCACCTCATAGTCACCTATTTGGATATTCATTTGCATCTCTTTACCTGTCTTGTTCTTCTGCAAAGAGTTCACCGCGAAGTCCTTCATCCCCTTTCCCAGATGGTACACCAACCTCTCAATATCAACAAGAGCCTTGGGATATCATTTCAGTGATAATCATTTCTCAAAGAACTATTGCAAGGTCCCATGCTTCCACGATGGTCCTGCTTCTAAGGATAAATCAAAGGAGGATGGCATTTCATAGACAGGTGACTTACCAATATTTTGTTCGATCACGTCTCATGTTTAAAAAAATGTCTCTTTTTTAGTTGCAATATCAAACGTCTCTTTCTTCTTCCTAGCTAATCGAACTTGCGTTCAGGGTCCATCATCTCCCATCATCGCACCTCCGCAAGTGACAATGGAAACATCGACATCCTGGATTCTAGGCTATGCTGAAATCATTGCAATGGTTGGACCTTGAGTCTGGTTCGTCAATAGAGTCTGAGTCAGTGGTGGATTCTGGATTACAGGTGGGTTCATTAGCCAATTCATAGTCTGGTTCTAGAGTGGAACTTGATTCCAGGCCTAGCTCTGTAATTGGTTCTAGGCTGGTAGTTGATTATGAGTCTATAACTGGGCTTGATTTTGCAACTGCGGAACGTTCCCGGTTTTCCATCTTGTGATTAACTGCAGGAATTTCTCCATGGTATGATCAATCACTACATAGTACGTACATAAGAAATACAAGTGTGGGAAATCTCTCTAATAATGCCTGAATACTCCACAATTATAACATTGGACGGATCCACGACCTCGTCCAAAGCCTCCTCCTCTGCCTCGAAACCCTCCTTGCTATGGGTACTGTGGCTGAGCTACCTGCTATGGTGGGGAATCCAGTTGTTGCTGAAAAAATTGCACTACTTGAACGTATTGTGGCTATGCTTGAGCCATTGGCATTTGATTATATGGCTACTATGGTGCGAACTACGGTTGTGGTGCAAACTACGGCTGCGGCTGTGGTGGCATAAACTGCATCGACGGTGGTGGTGTGTACTACAGTTGTGATTGAGAACTTACCATTTGAGGCTATGGATGTGGTTACTGTACTACACAGTTCCATTCGCCCTTCATGAAATATGAATCATATGTTATGTCCTAAAGCAGATCGTATGCCCAATAATCTCTGTCCTCATTCCCGACTGAGCGACAGAATGAATAGTATAAATTGGAGGGTTTAAAAATAATATTTTTCATATAGCTACATTCCTCATGTCAATGTCCATAGACTTGGCATATGCGACACCATGGCACACCACCGCTACTTAACTGGTTCAGAGCTCCAAATAACATATAGTTTATAAAGTCGGGGCAAGTATCTTTGGTATGGCCATCTGTGTGACACCGAGTACACCAAATGTCTTCTCGTTCCTCCTTACCTTTCTTGATATCCTACAACTGGAGTGTGAGGTTCACTAGCTGCACCTGAATCTGATTCATCTTGACTAAACTCTCCCCGATAGATAAAGCTTCGAGGTTCATCACAATCTCCAGGGATTCGGTCTGTTTCGCTATCTTTTGCTACATTAATGATTGTCAAATATGAGAAACCAATGTTATGATAAACCATTATTTATGTTGGACATCACTGATATAAAAACTGACTCTGGCCATCAGTGTCTTGAACCTCTAATCAAAGTCCCAAATAGTCTCATTAGGAAATTGCTTGATTTTCTTCAGCTGTGTAATGTATTGTGATTCGGACTTCATTTTTCTAAATTCCTCAATTAGTCCCATCCATATCTCATTGAATATATTCGTTGGAGTCCCTTGAGTAACTTGGATAAACTTCATAAACGAGTCGAGCGCTCAACCCCTCAGAGTAGTAGCTAACTATCCTTTCTTTACATCATCGTTAGTGGCATGTCTAACAGTCCACACTGCTTCACATAAAAACCAATATTGCTCGAGATCATCGATCTTGTTTCCATGGAAAAAGGGTAGCTTCATATCATCTCATGCCATCCTAGGTTTCCTTCCTTTAGATGTTGATCTACTACTATACGGTTTCTAGCATGTTGAACAACTCGACGTTGGACTTGGAGTTTTTCCTGAGTTTGGAGTAGTGCACAGAGGTGTGGGTATGTTGTTGCTGGGGTTTTATCTTACTGTCATTCTAGGAGTATCCTGGGCATGGTCGTCCTCATCATCATCGCAGGGTCGCTTCTTCCCGTGTGGTTGTCCTTTGCAGTCTTGTGTTTCGATCATAGCAGGACCTTCCCCTGTCCTCTACCTATTCTCTAGTCAAAACCTTGCTCCTTCCCTTGCACAACTACTTCCTTCCTTAGCTTGCCTCACAATCTCATCAAAACTTGCACCCATATATCCCTTACCTTCTCATTCATCTTCCCCCTTGGTCATAGTATCCACATCCTTTGCACATCGAGGTACTACTACTCTAGTTGCATTTTGAGTATACCCTTTTCACAAACCAGCATTTTAATCGACAATTGAAGCGATAATAAGAACCTACCTCTAGGTCCATTGAATAACTCCCTCTTTGCTTCGTTGTAATATTTATTGGTGTTGAAAGTGAACTCGGTGATATATCTCTATAGGATACTATCCAACCAGACCTCAATGGTGCGTGACACTCTATTGTCAGTTTCCTGCAACTTCTCGATCAATTCAGGGGTCCAAGACGTTGGTTCTCCTCCTTGAAAGTTTGTCTTCTTGTATGTGAATAGTGCCAGCCAGTCGTACAATATGATATGAAATTCGCTGAAGAAGTGTTCATGTGGACCTTCATGGATGTAGCTCACTAACCACTTGTTGGTTTTCAGCCCAGGGTTCTGATTTTCAGCTTCAGCAAATTCTCTCAGCTTCTGATCAAAGCAATATTGAAGTTTCAGTCATGTCAGATGCCACATCCAGTCTTGGGTAACCATTTGTCGGATGCTACATACCCTTCTCTCAGTCGTAACGAGGTCCCGGTAACGGAACCATTTGTTGGTGCAATCTCAACCAACAAAACCCAGTCGACAAGGGTTCCACTTTTTCAATGCTCAACATGTCAGGATCTCCCTGAGCATCGGCCCAGACAAGTTTTACCTTGTTCGAAAACACCCGTAGAGCGGATGAGGTCTTACCAGAGATGTTCGAGGGAGAGATGTCGAAACCCATTTTCTGTAGTATAGAGGAGGATAGGGGCATCATGGATTCATCAGCTTAATTTCCATATCTAATCTTGATCAGAAAACATAACCCTTCATCATGTTGCATCATGCATTCATCATTATAGTAGATCTACCAGTGGGAAAAAAAGATCTAAAAGATGACAGTACTCATAAGCAGAAAGCATCACATTATCGATTCATGTGCATATCTATTCATCCTTCATCATCAGAATCGCAGTAATGCAAAGAAGGAAAAGATAAAAGACAATAGGAGTTCAAATCAATCCACATAACATCGTATTAATTCCGCAGAACAAATCATAGATAAAAAAACAGACAAGGATCCAATACCATATCACACTGTCTAGTATCACAACTAATATTCATCCTCCATTAAAATGATGATTTGTTACATGCATAATTCTTTTATTTATAGGCTTATGCCTTTACATTCAAGGTCCACTTCTAACCAACTTCTAACTGACTTCTAACTGATTTAACCGCTAAGGACCCATATTCCAAAGAAATAGTCAATAAGTACAAAAAGTGACATGAAAATATCAAAAAGTGGACTATTTTCCACCTATTGTGATATCTTTTCCTTGTGCAGTGCCATGTGAGTATGCACAACATCCTAGAATCCATACAACTCACTTACCCCCAACCCCTTGCCAATAGGCACCCAACACAATGGAACCATTTGTTGGCGCAATCCCGACCAACAAAGCCTAGTCAACAAGGGTTCCACTCTGTCAATGCTCAACACATCATGATCTCCATGAGCATCGGCCCAGATAGGTTTTACCCTGTCCAGCAACACCCACAGAGCAGATGAGGTCTCACCCGAAATGTTTGAGGGAGAGTTTTCATAACCAAGTTTCCATAGTAAAGAGAAGGATAGGGGCATCAGAGATTCACCAGCTTAACTTCCAAATCTAATATACTTGCTTGATTAGAAACATAACCATTCATCATGTCGCATCATGCATTCATCATTATAGCAGATCTACTAGTGGGAAAAGCAAATCTAATAGATGACAACACTCATAAGCAGAAAGCGTCCCATTATCCATTCATGTGCAGATATATTCATCCTTCATCATTAGAATCACAGTAATACAAAGCAATAAAAGACAAAAAGACAACAGGAGTTCAGATCAATCCACATCACATCATATTAATTCCATAGAACAGATCGCAGATAAAAAAAAGACAAGGATCATATCACATTGTCTAGCATCGAAAAATCGTCCTTTAAACTGATGCTTTGTTACATGCATAATTCTTCTATTTACAGGCTTGCACCTTTACATTCAAGGCCCACTTGTAACTAACTTCTAATTACTAACTTCTAACTTATTTAACCACTAAGGACCAATATTCTGAAGAAATGGTCAACATGTACACAAAGTGACATGAAAATATCAAAAAGTGGACTATTTTCCACCTAGCGCACTATCTTTTCCTTTTGTGGTGCCACGTGAGTATGTGCAACATCCTAGATGTTGTGCAACTCACTTACCCCCAACCCCTTTCCAACAAAAAACTATTAAAATCTCTGTTTTGACACATTTTTAAGTTTTCCTCTAATCAGGTTTTCTTTCAACATGTCAGCAAAATTTGCCAAATTTTTCCGACACGTATCAACAAACTTCTCCATTTTCATCTGATTGGAAAACTTGCCAACCTACCTCAATTTAGGAAAATTCTAAACTTTCTTCCGATCAAAAACTTGCAAATCTTTCTGCTACGTCAGAAAAATTCTGAGCTTTCCTCTGACATATCGGAAGAATTCCAAACTTTCAACCAATAAAAAAATTGCCAATATTTCCACTGCGTTGGAAAAATTATAAGATTTACTCCAACGTATTGGAAAATTTCTGAATTTTCACCCGATCAAAACTTGCCAATATTTCCACTGCATCGGAAAATTTCTGAGCTTTCCTCCAACGTATCGAAAAAATTCTAAACTTTCACCCAGTCAAAAACTTGCCAATCTTTTCGTTGCGTTGGAAAAATTCTGATCTTTCCTCTGACGCGTTTTGGCGAAATCTTCCAAATTTTTTCGATGTGGGTCGACGAAACTCAGCCGACGTATCGACAAAATTCACCAAATTCTGCCGATTCCGACACTTAGAAAAATTTTAGAAAATTTTTACGTCTTCTCTCTGTCGTCAATGAAAATCTCAACTTTCTCCCAGCACGGGTCGGCTCAAATTTCAACTTCCACCTGACATGCATCAAATCAAGTCTCAGCTTCCATTTGACATGCATCGGCTCCGCTTTAGCTAACTAAACCGACAGGCAATTTTTGACACTTAGAAAAATTTTAGAATTTTTCTGTCTTCCTCTCTTTCCTGCTGAACTCAAAGGTTGATTCTTCCTCTGTCAGTTGTTCTTCATGGCCCATTCAACTAAAATGCATTCAACTAACAACATGTATAGATGCATAACAATTTCAAATAAAGATGAAGTAATTACATTTATGTAAGCATTCAACATGTTCATCATATTTCATTAAGGAAATACAAATGCAGAGATTAACACAAGAGATACTTATCTTATAAAGAAGCTTGTCCGCAACTAGCTATGTCATTGCAAAGTTCTACCCAACCATAGGCCAGCATTCTCCTTAATCTCTCAGCATCACTGCCACCCCCGAGCTAGGCATGATTCCCACAAGGAACTAGCGGACACATACTCACACACAACAAGACTATACACCCATAGTCAAGTCAATAATCACATCCAAACACAGTGAGCCCAATAACAGATGGTTCTTGGACTTACTCAACCAAGCCAACAAAATGATGAAATACACAACAAAAGACAAGCTCTGGGTATGGACAAAAACATCCTAGGAACGCAAAATTGAAAATGTCAAATGGGGGGAAAAACGACCCAAGTGACCAAATCGCCTCAGAAAACATTTGATGGCCTTCCAAAGGAAAAAATGACCTCTATTCACACCCAAATCATGGTCTACTGTCCCAACCACAAAACATAACCAAAAGGGATGGGTTTGCAACCCAAACGGACTAGTAAAATGGGGAAAAAATGACCCAAGATGAGCAATTCATTTTAGAAACATTATATGGCTTCATGTGGGCAAAAATGACCCCTTTAATTCCCCAAATCGTGGATCTAATCTCGCTTTACTGTGCAACACCCAAAAATGGTTTTTTCTGAGCTAAGTAATGAGGAAGACAACAACCAAAATTCCGAGTAGAGATCCTAGCCACTAAATGTTAACGAAACAACTTCCCAACCATGGGGAAAACACAAGAAACTACAAAAAAACTTGAATGGGGAATGCATAGCAGCTCTAAAAACGTGAGGAGGAGAAAAACATGGATGCATGAAGGAACAGACAGACATTTTTGGGTGTTAACTTGCCCAATAAGTGTAATTCCTCAGCTTTGACCCCATTGCATTAGATGTATATGATGTATATATTGTAATGATCATGGTGTGGAGCTAAAGGCCAAGGCCCCACCATTGATTGGGTATGCTATGTTTTGGATTTAAATTTTTCACCGAAGGTGTATCTGGGCATGCGGCATACACATATTAAGTTTATCATCATGTAAATATGCATCTTTAATTAAAATGAACCCGACCAGCTACGCTCGCGGAAACTAAATTGAGATGGGGGCATGATTTTCACAAGGATAAGGGTGGGGAAATTATTAAACCTTGGCCAATGAGAAGAGAACCCATGTGTCATCTTCCCTTATTTTTATTCCAATGACTTTCATTAAGAATTACTGCTGGTGGTTGAGGTAGTTATGGTATTTGGGAGTGGGGTGGCAGGACTATTAGTCCTCACCCACATGCACACTCCACCACAGTTGACTTCACTATGGCCAGGAAAAAAAACCACTGCGATCACTCACGCAGGGATACCACTTTCTCCATGACATTGTTGTTGCTCACGCACTTCCATTTTTGCATCCTCTCTGTAGGTTGTTCATCTTCACGAAGTTAATTGTTGTTCATTCTCATGCACGAGACTTCTTGGTTTTACCCACGCAGACCTCTCCTCTATGGATTTGTGGATGGGCAGCTGAATCCTCTCCTCGCAGGTTGATTTTGGGTTGCTGCTGTCTTCCTTCCCTATGAATGTTGCATTCTTCTCTATGATTGAGGTCTGGAGCAAGCTTTCATCCACAGACAGACTGAGAGTATGTATTTTTCCTCCCCGGTGTGGCTAGTGTAAGTTTTTCCATGTCTTTAGTTGTCCAGGGTGGACAGTTGATTTCCCCATGTTGTGAATGTGGTTGTTACTACGTTTAGAACTATTGTAATCTGCTTGGGAGTATCTTTCCCATATAATTGTGCTTGTTGTTATGCTATGGGGGGGGCTACTGTAGATTGTTGGGAGTCATTTTGGCCACGAGAGGGCCAAGAACGACTCAGAAATCATTCCCCTTGTTTAGCTGTAATTTTGATTGATTGCATACGTGCAATGGTTGGTCTTCAAACTGTGTAAGGAGCAGGGATGGGGGCTTGGTTTGCTTGATAAACCTAGTGGCTGTAAACCACACAGACAGAGCTAGAGGGATGGCCTTCTTCTCCATCACCCTTGAATAGCACTGGAAGGGAATGCAAGGCCTAAGGGACTATGTAGCAGAGAAGGGACTGATTCCTTGTGTTGGGTGTGTGTGGGTGTCTTAGAGGTTAGGCTAGTTCTGGTGTAGGTGTTATTGGCTCTGTAACGAGCTAACCAGCTTAGCAGTGAGCTTTTCCCAACTCCTTGAGGGCCTGATAAACCCAACTGTGTTGGCTTGGCTGTGTTTCTGTGTATCCTTGGCTATGTGTAAGCCTGCTTGTTCCCTTGTTCCTTGGAGAATCATGCCCAGCTTGGGGGTGGCAGTGCTGCTGAGAGATTAAGGAGCACGCTGGCCTATGGTTGGGTGGAACGTTGCAGTGATGTAGCTGGTTGCGGATCGAGTTCTTCATAAGATAAGTGATCTGTTCATTTTTACTTCTGCAACCATCTTTTCTGTTAATGATATGATGAACATGTTAAATGAATGCTTGTGTGAATGCATGTTGATTCCGCTGTGCATGATAAATCACTATAGCTATGTATGAGAAACATTGGCAATTGTGCATGTTTTACTTCAATGCATTGCCTTTCAGCATTCTGTTTCAGCAATTTTATGCATGTACATGTTCATGGGGCTCTTATCCCGGGTGGTTAAAGCATGGGGTTGCGTCCTCTTCGCCGGTTGGAGGGTTGGGGATGTGACAATAAGTCAAAATCACGTTTCCCAAAAACTGATGGCTTCTCCAATCTGAATTTGGACTCCATACTCTTCCCATCCCATGCAATAACTAACTCAACCGATTTCTAGTAGTAATAAATGATTGGGTGAATAAGACAAGAAAGGTAGTTGATAGCTTGATGGGTTGTCCCTTTGACATTTGGATTTTCCCCATTGGCTCAAAGGTTTGAATATCCCACCCAACCTATTCCTTGTGAAATCATGCCCCCATCTCTTTAGTGTTGCATAGACATAGCTAGTTGTGGGTATTTTATTAATTGCATATCTACATGATGTAGAAAATTATACTGTTCCATCAGCTAGCATGATAAATGTCAGTGTTGATTTTAATTTTTGAAACGTAAAATGCTAAATACATGGTGGGGCCTTTTCCTTGGACTCAACACCATGATTTAATAATGATATTTACATCATATATAATTTAATGCAATTGGGGGTCAAAACCGGGGTGTTACATTAGGTCCCGTAACTAACAATGTGGCTGAGTACAATGTCATCATTGAGCTTCTTTGGGATGCTATTTCGCACGGTACCACCTGCCTAGAAGTTAGACTCGACTCCCAGTTAGTGGTCTCTCAACTCAACGGGGTCTACCAGGTGAGACACCTTGCTCTTTTACGTCAGTTTTTATGGATTAGGTTACTTGAAATAAATTTTGAACATATTATATATAATCACATTTCAAGTAATCAAAATACTATTATTGATGCAACTTCGAAGTACATTATAGGCTGGAATTTGCCACACACTTTGCAAAATTAATACACAGATACATAGAGACATGTGTAAATAATCGATATATATATATATATATATA
>LPNX010005291.1:0-13216 GCA_001517045.1 Pseudotsuga menziesii | reverse complement strand
TGAATAGGTGTCTTTGCCGGTGAGAGTGGCACCGACTATAGATGCTATAGATTGCATTATTACAACTGTAAGTGTAATTTTCAAAGAGAAGTCAAAAAAATAATAACCTTGCAGGTCTACAGTCTCTGCCAAGGTGAATACAATGCTAGTTTATAACAAATATATCAGTAGATACAAAATATATCACTATCAGTCATACACAGGCTTCTTTATATCAGTCACTAGCAATCAGTCAGCATAATATACAANGAATACAATGCTAGTTTATAACAAATATATCAGTAGATACAAAATATATCACTATCAGTCATACACAGGCTTCTTTATATCAGTCACTAGCAATCAGTCAGCATAATATACAGCATTCAACATTTTCACATATTAGTCTCAGTATTCTGTCTCTGAGATCGGTCTGCAATATATCAATCTCAGTCTTCAGTCTGGACAAGGGGCTCGACAATCAAGAACACCACAGCTCGTATCTCAGCTTCACATTATCCTCCAGGTGTAGCGAACAATATTTCACAAAATATGGGTCGCAGTTCACAAAATGTATGATCAAACTTCAACGTAAATGGGTTGCAGCAATATATATGTATTTATATATCAATCACCAGTATTTATATAGCAACAATGGTGCGCAGTCTTGACAAAAAAAATCAGTCAGAACAGTGCGCAGTCTATCAGTCTAGGGTTTGTGCATTCCCAAAACATCATCTCCAACGCATGATGCAGTCTTCAAGTCGCAGGCAGCTAGCTCAACGCAGCATGTATGCAGTCTTCTCCACGCAGGTTCTTAAAATCGTTCTACCTCCACGAGTTTTAACAATATTTCAACATAGCAAGCATTACATATCATTCAGCAATACCATTTCTTCTCCACGCAGCCTCACGATAGTCACAACTATCGTTCTCCTTTCAACAACAAATTTATTTAACTCCCATAAATATTACTTCATCCTGTCGTGGATCTGATAGGTATTATATCACTGAGCATACAAGATAGGTAATAGCAAGATTCAAACTTACGCAGCATACAGCTCAGTCTCCAATGGGTTTTCAGCAGTCTGCGTGTACAAGCATCAGTGCACCGTATCCTCTGAAGATGATGAGAACAAAGGAGAAGAAATGTTTGGAGGCAATGGGCCACTTTGGAAGAGATCCACGCTGGTCTTCACTCAACAGTCTCCAACGCGAATGAGGGCAGTCTTCAGCAGTTTCCAACACGCACCAGTCTCCAACACGCACCAGTATATCAGTCTTCAATGCAGTATATACATCGCACTTATGTGATGCCAAACAAAAGAAGTTTCAAACGCAGGATATATACTCAACAACGCAATCACACTGATATACACAAATCGCAGGATAAATTAGGATTTACCAGGGATATACTCACACTATATCACAGAGATATACATTCTCACACTATATCGCAGCATAAATTAGGGTTTACCAAGGATATACTCACACTATATCGCAGAGATAAATTAGGGTTTACCAGAGATATACACACAGATAAAAAATATACAGCAACAACGAAAACTTGAATGGAGATTGTGGTTAAAACTTAGGGTTAGGCTCTTCATTATACATCAAACGTATGAGCAGAAAACGCAGGCAGGAGGAGTAACGTATACACTGCATGCGACTCGACTGGCAGACTGATGGAGCATCCTGGCAATGGACTGGCAAGCAGACTGGCAACAGGCAGGAGTTATGGCAGCGCTCTGATACCACTTGTTGGTAATAACTCCCGATCGATCATTATTCCAATGCAAATGCCTATATTTATACAAATCACATGGCGGTTGGGTTTCACCTTCCGCTCAGCTTGTTTGGCTTCCTACTATCTATTTATTTATTTATTTACATTATATAACCCTAACGGATTATATTCTAACAGGGTAGAAACCCCCGGACAAAATCCAAGATGGGAAAATCGGTGCAGCACTATGAGAGGATATATTTATTAAGAAAATACAGAGCTTTTACAATATCAGAAAATCGCTTTGTGCCCTAGATGGCAAAATGGAAACAGCCAAAAAAGCATTGAGAAAAACTTGTGAGATGGCACGGTTCCCAAGACAGCTTGCTGCTGTATAGCCTGCTGTTGTATGGTGTACCTTTGCCGAAGTCTCCTGTCTCTCTCCTCTAGGGCTTCCTTCCTGAGTTAGTGCTCTTCCGTCTTCTTCGCCAAAATTCTCTCTCTCACACTTCTTCCTCCGTCTCTGTCGGAATGCAATTGTGTGTCCTCTCCACCAATTGATCTCTCTTTTATCTTTAGGTAAAGCGAAAACCCTAATTTCACTTTCACTTTAACTAGTGTTTCACTAATGTTAATTTAGATCACTTTAATTTATTTTCCAAAGTAAACTTAGGAAAAGTAAATTAAATACAATTGGTTTCCTAATTTAAGTCTTCTGCATGCAAGAACACATGCATGCAGGAAGACCTTCCTTGTTGCTGCTAGTTTAACATGCAACTGTTCAGTTCCCATGTGTATAATTTCCATTGTGCATTAAAAAAACCTGTAGATTGCATGGGAATCTTGTTGCAGAGATCAGATTGGTCTACAGGTAAATGGAGCAGAGGTGTCTGTTCATAATACATCATCCAGCTAGGCATGTTGTGTGTGATCCCTCTCATCTGGACCACAACTGTTCAGTTCCCATGTGTATAATCTACGTTGTGCATTAAAAAAACCTGTAGATTGCATGGGAATTTTGTTGCAGAGAAGGGGAAAATAATAAGAGTTGGCTGCCCACTAGCCAAGGGCAGGCATATGGTACGTTATAGAAACCATCTTCCAAATTCCAGGGTCACAATTTCTGTGGCCAACAACTGAACACACACAACATATACATTGGGACTAGCAACAAGGGGTGGCATGTCAAAGGGAAAAACACTCCCCCATCTAACTTTCTCCCTAATGGCTCAAGGACCTTTGCTGTCTGCCACATAGTTCTGTATGATTGTAAAGGGGTCAGGGTGCTCCCATCAGCTGATGTTGTCAATGTGGGTCCTGAAGGCATCAAACGACCTCATCACAAAAAACTACAAATTAGTCAAGGAGCATGTAAAATATTAACATTTCTACAACGATCGTGCCACTATGCCATACAAGTTACAACTGATTACTATGTGTTGCTGCACCACATAAACCAATAGCAAATAGTTACACTGTCCTAGACATTAACATAACGCTGACCAGTGACAGGATGTTAGTCATACCACGGCTTAGGGTCAACTGTCACTTTGTCAAGCACAGGATTTGATTTTATTATTTGTCTTTTTTCCTAACATAGGGTTACTTTCTGGTGCAGGATCAATCCACCAGATTAGAAGTAGCTTCTGTTGCAGTTTGTTATGGACAGAGTGCTGTGTCAGAGCTACTTGAGAAAGGAAAAGCATTACCCAACATGCAATCACATGTATTTCAAGAGGTTCATCTGTCATATCTCTTATTTTTACAGGTTTTACTGTTGTGAAGCTTCAAGCCAGTTGCCATTGGACACACACACACACATGGATGATATTTAGGCTGCTCGGCACTAAATAGACATTTGTTTGTTTGTTACGCAGGATTTAAAGAAGGTGCAAGCCATGGAGAGAGAAAAACGAGCAGCTGCCGCTGAGAAGAGGATGCTGGCTTCTAGCAAAAATTCTGGGAACGTTGCTACCGCAGTATCAAGCAATGTAGGATCTAGGGACATGAGTTCTGATATACACTGCTCTTGCTGTGCGGCCTCTCTGGCTGGAAAGGTGCCATTCCACATATATAACTATAAATATTGCAGTTCCTCCTGTATGCATCACCATCGAGAAATGCTCGAGGATGGATAGAGTTCTAGGCATTCTAGCTGTTCCAAGAATATTGCCTAGGCATGCATTTTTTGACAGTTCATAATCTAGCGAGGAAGAGTTCAAATCAAAATTTTCTGAGTGGGAAAAAGTTTGAGGGCAAAATCTTGAAAAGCTATTTAACATTTGGTTATTCTCTCACATCCTATGTCATCACTACTCTAGCATCATTCATACCTTTGTATTTTAAAATTTAATCTTTCTTTTAATGTTTGAAGTCATGCATAAATCATGCTTACTTGCGCTTTGAATTTAGTTTTGTAGATAGAATTGTTGCCCTGTTATCAGTTCATCTGAAAAAAAATGCTTTTCGGGATGTAGAAGATCATTGAAATAACCATAACCATTAGTGTAGAGAAAACTGAGGAGTCAATACTTGCCTTCTGTTGCATTATCATATTCTATAAGTATATCCAGGATAAGTTTGTCCCCTGGCTTCACGAGTAATAACATGAAACTATCTGTATAGCAGGTAAATTGGTAATGCTTACCTTTTTCCGAAATTGAGTAAACATCTTTGAAAGCCTAAGATTTGTGGATGATGAGGGATCTTCTGAATATGTGGATAAAAAACTGTGCACAGGTCTCGTGTGGTAGTGACATCTTGGCCTGGAATCTTTCAAAGAATTCTTGATCAAACTTGCACAACAATAATTACTCAAATGCACCATATCATTAATTTTTTTGCAGCAATGTTTGTACTCGTCATCATAGAGTGTTCAATGTTTTTATTGGAGATATGGAAAAGTAATGAGAGATGTACTTGCCCTGTATTTTGGCATTCAACTCATATATAGCAGTAAGCTGTCATCCCATGCTACATTGCAACATTTTCCCATACACTCTTATGCTGAGCTTAATATTTTCATGACTTTGAAACTAACAATTCAGGCAAGCATTAATGGATTGGCATTGGATGAATTTATAACAAATTTAATCCAATTTCAATGGATCTTAATTAAAACTATGCTTGAAATCCTTTTCAAGTAATCACTTGATTTCAGTGTTACCAACATTGGCCGAGAAATCGCCGATGTCTGAAAAATCTGGATTTTTTAGATGCTGCAATTTTTCGTCAAAATATTGTCAAAAAAATTGGCCTGATTTTTTTCCCAAAAAATTGGCCCAAAATACCGCGAGTTGATCGAAAAAATCGCCTGCGCGGGACAGGGACAAAAGAAAAAGTTTTAAGTCGTTTTTTTGACTTTTTTTTTCTTCTCATTTGCTCACTACAACCACTGAGAGGATAGCTAAGGAGACCAAGAATGATTTTAGGCATCATTTCCTTCAAGCATCAAATTTGAAAATTGGATCTTGCCATTTGGAGTTTTTTTCACAATTATCACAGCTGAAGGTAAGTAAAAAAATTGCCCAGCATTTTTTATTTTTCCAAGAGGATTCTTGTTGGTTTACATTGCCAATTGATTCTCCATCCTCAAAATTTACATTTGTAGGGTGTTGAACAAATTTTGCACCTGTTATGTTATTTGCAACAATTAAGCATGCTAAAAATACGTTTTTGCATTTTTTTTCTTGTCCTAGGTCCTTATAAATCCTCACAAAAATGACCATTTATTTTCTCTCATCAAATCAATGTTTGAATGCTCAATATATCTTCGATTTCTTGTTGTGTTTTACATTTCCATCTATCACATGCTAAAAAATCGTTTTTTTCTTGCCTTGGGTCCAAAGTTTCAAGCTTCTTTTTTTCCATATACAAGATGCCGAAGACTTTGGTGTAAATTTTTATCACATTACCCAACTCAGTTTCAAGCCACCATTTTTCTCATTGTTTAATGCCCAACCCAATTCACTTTCACCTGCAAATTTAAGTCATTTTCTAATAAACAATTTTGACTGAAACACATGAAGAATTTTACAACTTTAACGAGCAGAAATAAAACACAGTCACACATAAAAATTTAGACTTAGAAATTTTTGGTCAATTGACCCAGGCAAAACCCCAACCTCTGGGGAAAACCTGTCAACAGTACAACATAGAATAAAATTTTCAGTCACAACTTATCTCAACCAGAAGAAAAAATTTCAGCCTTGAAATTCATGGCGCTTCAGAAATTAATTCTCAGATTTTTTTGTCTGCTAACCGGCTCGAAATTCGTGCTGCTACAGGACTGTACGGACTGATAGTATGGTATGAAACCTCAAAATGTGTGCCCACAGGAACATCAAATTATGTTGGTTTTTCTAATCTAATTAGTTTGATTGGGATCTTTATCTGAAAGAATAACAAGTACAACAAGATACATAAGATAGAGTAGATACATAAGACACAGATTTTCCTCGAGGAAACTATAAAGGAGAAAACCCCGCAAACTTCCTCAAAATAGGTAAGTCACAAAGACTGTATCACAAGATGATCAAACCCAATAAGAAGAAGTCTTCTGTAGCTATCTATCTCTCCTCCTCTCTCTCTCTCTCTCTCTCTCCTCATGCGAACTTGAGTGAGTGTGAGTGTATAAATGAGGGAGGGCGCCTCCCTATTTATATCTTTCAAGTGACTAACCTAATACATGATTGGGGTCGATCTCTTACCCTAATAGGGTCGACTTCTCCTAGAGAGACTCCAAAAATACATTACATGATGTTACACTAGGGACTATTGCCTCAACTTACAACGAAGGTTGTACCTCAAGGTCCATACACAATAATGACACCCCAAAAGGAGGCAAACACATCTCCGATGGGGGTACAACAACTTACAATGATAATATACATTAGAATATCTTCTGAAGTTACAAATACATGATAAGAGTCTGAGAGGCGAATGTGACTTGTGGCGAGGTGCGTTGCATTAAATTGTTCGCAATAAAAAGCAAGTAGGTATGGACAAGCATGAAAATGGAAGTGTTGTGGGCTTGCTCCATAGGAGCAAAAACACAGAAAGAAAGCAGGTTTTGAGTTCGAAGGAATGCAGACTCTCCCCTTCCATTGACTCTAGTAGAGCGATTAACTCTTGCCTTCCATCCTAGGTTCTAACGTACCTTGGTTCCTTGCCTGCCTTGGTCCTTGATCGATCGTACCGGGTCACTTGTTAGTGTGGCTGCTACTGCTTTAATAGGTGCTACTGAAGTTGTCTCCTATCATGCGGCTATCAATCGCAATTGCCTCAACACTCCCTCTTAACTAGGAAGGTATTCTCTCTCTCCATAGTCATCAACACATCTGGTCCAGTCATCGTCATAGCTGTTGTCGTAGTCATCTTCTAGTCAATCACTGAATGGTACTATCTGTCATCGAAAGTTTCTACAGAGCCAACCCTTTTTCATGCTGGGTGTAGGCCTAGTCCTCATCTAGGTCTTCATCGTATCCACGAGCAAGCCACCGCATAGGTACAGTACATAACCATTCTTTACATTGCCACTGTAATAACCTGCATCTCGTCGTATCTAGATCATCTCTTTGTCCTACACAAAACAAAACAAAACACATAGAGCACACATAGCATAGCCTAAATGTAGACCACTTGTGTTCTACCAACATAGGAACATGCCAAGATCTAACCTGCATCTACCACTATGCGAGAATTTCCTAGGAGCACACCAAGTGCATTATGTCTCTCTACAATCAACCTACGTTCTACCAACATAAGAGAACTGCCCAGGTGCACACCAAGTGCCTTGCGACCTCATCATCTCCAACATGGGACCACACACATATAAGGACTGATTACGACCGAACAACCTACGTACCACGTCAGGATCTTTTTTGTTCAAGTCAACCTCAAGGACTTATTACATCCGAACAACTTGCTTCCATGATCTTTTCCTTTTGGACAACCTTCCAGGACTGATTATGCCCGAGCAACCTACGTACCACGCCAGGACCCCTTTTACACTCCAAACAAACTACAAGACTTGTTACATCCGAGCAACCTGCGTACTATGCCAAGACTCTCTATTTACACTTGGATAACCTGTACCAGGACCGATTACATCCAAGGATAACAAACAAACTACAAGACTTGTTACATCCGAGCAACCTGCGTACTATGCCAAGACTCTCTATTTACACTTGGATAACCTGTACCAAGACCGATTACATCCAAGGATAACCTGCGAGCTTCGCCAGGACTGGTTACATCCGAGGACAACCTACAAGATTGATTACGTCCAAGCAACCTGTGTACTATGCCGAGACTCTCTATTTACACTTAGATAACTTGTCTCATTTCCCATGTGAGATCTCATGCATCTACGTCTTCTGGTCTGTTGTCATCTTCTAGCATAGAAACACATCAGGACTGATTACGTGCAAGGATAACCTACAAGCTTCGTCATGACTGATTACATCCGAGGACAACCTACATGACTAATTACATCATCAAGACAACCAGTATCTATGACTATGCTAGAACTCACCACTCCCTCTTTCGAGGGGTCTCGTTCTGTATCACACCAAGTCTTTCTCTGAAGTACTCGAACTTCACTCTGGCCAAAGGCTTGGTCAATACATCGACTATCTGCTCGTCCGTTGCCATGTACTGGAGCTTTACTGCTCCTCTCTGCACCAGATCCCTGATATAGTGGAGCTTGATCTCTATGTGCTTCGACTTGTCATGGAACATCGGGTTCGCAGAAGATACAAGTCGCTTCTAACCGCAGATGAAACAAATTACACAATAGCTTTTGCAACCATATTGCCTCGCAACTAGTTGAGCAAGCAGAAACATACTCTGCCTCAGTTGTACTCAGCGCCATGTGGGATTGGTTCCTGCTAAACCAGGAGATCATGGCAGATCCCAAACTGAAGCAGAAACCCGAGGTGCTCTTCCTATCAATGGCGCTACCTGCCCAATCTGAATCAGCATAACCGTGCAGGTTAATCTTCAGATTCGCATCATACTTGAGCCCATAATCCATTGTACCCTTTAGGTACCTCAATACATGCTTTGCAGCAACTAGGTGACCCTTCTTCCTGCGTCGACCATAGGTTTATGTTGTGTTGAAAAGAGCTTCTAGGAAACGACTGTTTCCAACTGAGCCCAGTAGCTAAGCCGAGCCTACTGAGTATCCCAACCAAGCAATTATTAGCGACTATCGGTTATCAACAATTACCACTGGCAATGTGATCAGTTATCATCAATGACTGTTTTCCCAACTCAACCCCGCTATTACCGAAAAAAGGCGAAGAGGTAAATATTTCGAGAGCTGATATCATATCATACTGTTTGCAAATCTCGTTCGAGAGTAAGCATCTGAGCCAGTGAACCCATTTACCCCAGTTTTCACTAAGCACGTCACATTAGAAAACTCTAATGAGAGAAGTCCCTAGCATGTTAAGTGTGCATGAGTAAAGGGTATTGGTTCCCGGGAAAATGCAAATGATTAGGATGAATAATTGGGACCGTGTCTTTACTTTTTAACCTCCTTTGTCTTGTTTCCAACTTCTTTCCCTATTGTTACTATTTATTATTCTTGTTGCACTCCGTATCATTGGTATTGTCTCTACCGCGTACTCTTTTATCTTGGTCTTTGTTCCAACCATGTATCGTTTTATGGATATTGTCCCAAAAACACATCTTTGTCATGGCCTTGGAATGTGCTACTTTGAAGGTAATAATGTCTAGTGTTATGTTGGAAGTTTTTCTAATCTTATGTAAAAGCATTATCCTGCGTTTATTATGGAGTAAAATACGCTTGATATGTTTTATTATTTAAGAGGTCAAATTACATTATCCCACATGTCATGGGATTTAATTAATACCCCTTGGTATATTAATATAGAGTCAAGAGAGTCTCTCCAGGCACATTATTGTGAGATACACATGAAGTTATATCTTTGTAAAAGGTTATTGTGGAAGTGCTCAAGTGTAAGATTGGAAGAGATTTATGAAGAATAATAAAAGACAACCTTACCGTGGATGTTTCCCATTTGGGTTTTACCACATATATTGGGTGTACTCCTTTTCTATTGTCTCTTTCATTTATATATAAAAAAAGTCTGGAATAAAGTTGATTATGCTTGCAAATTCAACTCTGCTCGGAGAGGGAACTCTGTGGAAGAAGTTATAAAGTACTAGATTTGATTTATTGGTTTGAACCAAACCTTGTTAGAATTTCATCATTAAGCTAGCATTATATTTGGATCTTTACTGAGAGAATAACAAGCACAACGATCAAACACAAGAGACAATGAACACAGTGTTTATCCTCGGGGAAACCATAAATGGTGAAAACCCCGCAACTTCCTCAGAGATAGAATCAGCACCAAAATAGAAAAGCCCCAAAACAATAAGTGATCTCTCGACAGCAGTAACCTTCTTGTCTAGCCCCAGTGTCTTCTCCTTCCTCAACTATGCGCTACACTTGAGTGTATATAAGTTGTGTGATATATAGAGACTCCAGTTCTCTATTTATACTAATCCTGACATGACTAAAACCCTACCAAGGCCGACCTCTACTAGGAGAGTCTAATAACCCTAGTGCCCCGGAACTGTAGAGATTTTAACTCTTAGACAATAGGAGGGTTACCCAGAATGACTTGACATGACTTGTTTACATAATAGACCTTCCCGATAGGAACATCGGGGCACGACATAACTCAAGTACATCCCAGAATAAACATTGGGTTACAATATATAAGAAATACAAGTGAAATACATTCTGAAGTTACATATACATCAACACTCCCTCTTAACTAGGAAGGTATTCTTTCGACACAATTTTTAGCACAAGTCTTCTTCTTTGTATCTTCTGGATCATTATCGAGTCCTCGTCATCTTCAAGTCTTCTTCATCTTCAAGTCATCTTCATCATCGGATCTAGATCATCACTGGGTTTGGATCATCACTGGATCTGGATCATCACTGGGCATCATCACTGGATCTAGATCATCACTCGATTCAGATCATTTCTGCTGGATCATCATCACTCGATCTGGATCATCACTGGGCATCATCATAGGTGCTATCTCTTGATTCTTCTCGTCATAGGGACCTCTACAGAACCAGTCTTTTTTCATACTAGATGTATCATCTCAGAGCTAGTCCTTTTTCATACTAGATGAGGCATCACAGAGCTGGTCCTTTTTCATACCAGATGAGGCATCACAGAGCTGGTCATTTTTCATACCAGATGTGGTGGCTACTCAAAGCTAGTCCTTTTTCATACTAGAAGAGTCTTCTTAGAGCTAGTCATTTTTTATACTAGATGAAGCATCACAAAGCTGGTCCTTTTTCATACCAAATGTGGCAACTACTCAGAGCTAGTCCTTTTTCATACTAGATGAGTCTTTTCAGAGCTAGTCCTTTTTCATATTAGATGAGGCATCACAGAGCTGGTCCTTTTTCATACCAGATGAGGCATCACAGAGCTGGTCCTTTTTCATACCAGATGTGGCAGCTACTCAAAGCTAGTCTTTTTTCATACTAGATGAGTCTTCACAGAGCCAGCCCTTTTTCATGCTGGATGTGCCATCTACACAGAGCTAGTCCTTTTTCATACTAGATGTGGCTTCACAGAGCCAGCCCTTTTTCATGCTGGATGTGGCATCCACATATACCTGACAATGGAAGGAACCAATCCTCTCACCATGTCAGAATGGCACAGCACTTACATCTGATCATGGAAGGAACCAATCCTCTCACCATGTCAGAATGGCACAGCACTTACATCTGATCATGGAAGGAACCAATCCTCTCACCATGTCAGAAGGGCTCAGCACAGACACATCACTTCCTCTTGGGAGGAATCTCGATCTGGAGAACACTAAGCTTCTCCCTGAAGTACTCAAACTTCACCCTAGCCAATGGCTTAGTCAACACATCAGCTATCTGTTCGTCCGTCGCAACATATTGGAGCTTCACTGCTCCTCTCTGCACCATATCCCTGATATAGTGATACTTGATCTCGATATGTTTGACTTGTCATGGAATACTGGATTCTCTAACAACTTTACACAACTCTGGTTCTCACAGTATATACAAGTAGCATCTAACTGGAGATCAAATAAATCAGACAGTAACTTCCTCAGCCATACTGCCTCACAACTAGCTGAACATGCTACAACATACTCTGCTTCAGCTGTACTAAGTGCCACACAGGATTGCTTCTTGCTAAACCATGAAATCACACCTGATCCTATACTGAAGCAACACCCCGAAGTGCTCTTCCTATCGATGGCACTGCCTGCCCAATCTGAATCAACATGACCCTCCAGGTTAATCCTTTGATCAGCCTTATACTTGGGCCCATAATCAACCGTACCCTTCAGGTACCTCAGAATATGCTTTGCAGCAGTCAAGTGAACATGTCTCGGATCTGTCAAGTATTGGCTCAAGGTGTTCACAGCAAAGCAAATATCTGGTCTCGTGTTCGTCAGGTACATCAAGGACCCAATCATCTGACGATACATCGTGGCATCAACTGTCTCTGATGAAGCATCACTCAATAGCTTTAGGTTTGATGCCATAGGTGTGGTTAATGCCTTGCAATCCATCATCCCAAATCTCTTCAGGATCTCTACTGCATACTTTCCTTGTCCAAGGAAGATTCCATCTGTAGTCTGCCACACCTCCATACCTAGGAAATAATGCATCATTCCCAAGTCCTTCATCTCGAACTCAGCAGCAAGCTTTCTCTTCGTATCAGCAATCAACCCATCCATACCTGTCACAAACAGATCATCTACATATAGTAGAAGTATCACCGGGTTGCCATTTTCCACCTTGTAGTAAAGGTTGGAATCTGCTTTACTCTTGGTAAAGCCCAAACTGGATAGAAAGCTGTGAATTATGTCGTACCATGTCCTGGGTTCCTGTTTCAAACCGTACAGGGCTTTCTTGAATCTACAAACATGAGACTCCCTGTCATGTGTCTCAAAACCGAGTGGCTACTCCACATACACTTCCTCTTCTACTACACCATTCAAGAAAGCAGTCTTGACATCCATTTGGTGTATCTTCCATTTCATCACTGCAGCCAGAGCAAGTACCGATCTGATGGAAGTGTATCTGGCTACAGGTGCAAAGGTTTCTTCATAGTCTATTCCTTCTTTCTGAGAGAAACCCCAAGCCACAAATCTTGCTTTATACTTGTCAATGCTACCGTCTGCAGCATGCTTGATCTTGTAGATCCATTTGGAAGTTACCACTGACTTCCCTTCTGGTCTTGGGACAACATCCCAAACACCATTCTTCATGATCGATTGATACTCTTCGTTCATCGCATCCTTCCATTCTTTTCGTTCTACCGCTTATTCATATTTGGAAGGTTCTTTATCAATGAAGTCACGTAGTAAAGCTACATAACTGGAACAGGATCTGGTCCTCTTTCTTTCTCTGAGATTCTCTTCTGGAACCCCATATCTTTCCGCACCTTGGATAATCTCTCGT
>LPNX010005258.1:5085-59645 GCA_001517045.1 Pseudotsuga menziesii | reverse complement strand
AATAATAACATATTCCACTGAACAGTATATGTTGTGTGATAACCTCATAAATAGCATCCCATGGTGCAACACTTAAGCATTCCAATGAACTGATATGTCATTATAACCCATGATGAATTAACATCATTTTATAAAATAAAGTACCATTCAAAATATAAACATGAATAACATGGTATCATAATCATGTGTCATCAGTCACTAAATATTATGATGAAGTAACAAAGTTCCACATTAAGTATCAACATAAAATAAAAGCATATCATGTCGACATGTCAAGTTTTTTCCAGGAGATGTCAACATGTCTCTTGCCACTAAATATATAAAGATGAAATAACAAAGGACCATACTAAGTATAAAAGAAATATCATAACCATGTGTCACATTCACGTATAGTCTTTAAAAAATACACCATAAGCAATGATAATCCTAAACATAATACATAATCATAACAAGCTTTCATGCTCTTTCAAAGTTTCAATTCATGTGAACTAAGACATGACACATTGAAGCTTCATGATAAGTTATGGATTTGACAATGATAATCCCAAACATAATACATAATCATAACAAGTTTTTATACTCTTTCAAAGTTTCAATTCATGTGAAGTAAGACATGACACATTGAAGCTTCATGATAAGTTATGGATTTGACATTGAAGTTTGTGAAAGACACTTGATGTTCAAATAGGATTGAGAAATTTGTTTTCGGACAACTATGGGATTCTAACACTAGTCTTCTTCACCACATTATAAATAGAACAAAGGGGAAAATGCCCTATACATGGAAAATTCATCTTCAAAAGTAACTCAACTTTATTAATATTCATCAATACTAATAAAGTTGACACGTGCTAGTTTTGTGTTGTTAACTCATTATCCTCCCACTAACTCTAAGTATATGAAGTGTGCATCATATAACATATATGCTTTTGTTTTGGTAGTAAAAGACCCTTGCAGGCCACAATCAACTCTACAATATTTTTAGAAGCCAAAATAAATGGTTCAAAATAACTCAAAACTTGCACCGAGCCTAATCCATTGAGATACACTCCTTGGCCTATCAAGAATGTTAAAACTTCAGTTAATCTAAGGTTCAACTAATCCATTGAGATACACTCCTTGGCCTATCAAGAATGTTAAAACTTCAGTTAATCTAAGGTTCAATAATTAACTCTAACAATTAATTGCATTAGCACAATAACATTTCTAAAAATGCTTTTCGACCAAAGTCATTACATTAAACATGTAATTGATTTACCAATTCACCGCAACCCATTGATATAGACATTATATAACCTTAACATTACTATACTTCATCACTTTATTCATATGAATGAGACATAGATAGGAATGTACATGAGATATTTTATCCACATATTTAATAAGCTAGTGTGTCACTTTATTTCTCTTCCATTATGGTTACCTTTGGTTTTGTTTTAGAAGTTAGTGTATTACTTTATCTCTTCCATTTTCTTTAGAAATGTAAAATAAAAGAATTTTATGGATAAAAAGGAATATAAGCCTACATATTCTTTTCCGGTCAAGTGTTGTTTGAATTTTCTTTGCTTCTTTGTAACCATTTTTTTTTAATTTCTGAATTCATATAACCTTAACATTACTATCCTTCGTCACTTTATTCATATGAGTGAGACATAGATAGAAATGTACCTAAGATATTTTATCCACATATTTAATATAAAGGTTGTTAACATCTTTGTGATAATGGTTACCTTTGGTTTTGTTCTAGATGCTAGTGTATCACTTTATTTATCTTTCATTATGGTTAACTTTGGTTTTGTTCTAGAAGCTAGTGTATCACTTTATTTCTCTTTTATTTTTTTAAAATGTAAAATAAAAGAACTTGAAACTTAGAATATAAGTATATTTTCTTAAATATGGAAAGTATGGGTGGGTCCTTTGAATTTTTTTTGCTTCTTTATAACCATATTTTTAATTTTTAAATTTATATTTTAATATTTCAAATAATATTTGTATAACTTTGTTTAGCTACTAATAACATTGCTAACTACCAACTTTGAGAAACATGCAAACTTTTTACATTGCAACTTTAACTACATAATGTTAACTCAATTTGCTTCAATACCCTAAAAGTGAACACATCTTCCAAATTATTATCCAATCCACTTATCATGGCAACCATATTATTATTAGAATAAAAAGGAAAACAATTTTAGAAGGGTATAGTCTAAATATTCTAAGTTTTCAATCTTTTCCTTTTGGAAATCTTAAAATATCTTTAGAATCAGAGATATTGGCTATGGAAATTCCATAATTTGGGTTATGGAATATCCAAAGATGCTGAATTTATTTATGGATTCAAAAACACAATTTAAACACTTCCAAATTTGGATTTTACCAAAACAAAATTACCATCAAACCAAAACCCACAATAAAGTCCAAAACTTAGAATAAATAAATCAATCTTTTAAAAACACCTCACAAAAAAGACCACCTCCACAACCAACATCAATTATTATCTATACTCCCAAAGGTATCAAATTATTTGGATCTTTTATCATAATACATCATTTACCTTATACGTTTAACCATTTAGTCTTTAGGTAATCGAGTTGTAATAGATAACCTTCTCCTGAAAACACCTTCAACCACCTCATTCTTGCTACTCAGAATCTCATCCCCTTCATCTTTTTAATATAGCTGACTCAAATATTTCCACAAAAAGAATCAGACATTGCATCATCTTTGCATTCCTGTAGCTTCCTTATTTGCCTTGTGATTCTTGCACTATTGGAAAACCCTTCCACAAAAAGAATCAGACATTGCATCATCTTTGCATTCCCGTAGCTTCCTTATTTGCCTTGTGATTCTTGCACTATTGGAAAATCCTTTGTTGGGATGTTTTAAATTTTGGGACTGCAATCCATTTTTATTGCACAATTTATTTATTCACGAGTAACCAGTGACTCAGCTCATCATGAATATCTTAGAATTTTGAGGTAGAATACTATCTACACTTTTCCTAAATTATAAGAGAATAAGACAAATGTACTGTCTAGATTAATGCATTGTGACCTATAAATATTCACCGATGACAAGTTAAATAGCTATACTAATATTCATAATGCATCATGCTTTTTACCTCAAAAATATAAATACAATCAACTGCAAGTCAGCTGGCAGCTGCTTGTTTTACGGTCTTTGTCATAACACATAGTAGTTGCTTTTCTTAATCAGAGGAATTGCTGCCAGTCACCTGTCTAGTTATTTCTTTGTCAACTATCATATCCACAAATACGAGGATACATAGGTACCAGTCATGGATGTTAACACAATTTCCCATACCACCTTTTTCATACATTGATGCTGATGCCAAACTACCTTCATACAGTCTTTGTCATAACACATAGTAGTTGCTTTTCTTAATCAGAGGAATTGCTGCCACACCTGTCTAGTTATTTCTTTGTCAACTACCATATCCACAAATCCGAGGATACATAGGTACCGGTCATGGATGTTAACACAATTTCCCATACCACCTTTTTCATACATTGATGCTGATGCCAAACTACCTTCATACCGAATTCTTTTGACTTGAGAGTTGTAATAAATTAATCTTATTGCTGTAGGTGAAGCTTCTTTGGTTTTTTCAAAATATATATTTTTCGAGATCTATATTAGGGCCATGGGCATGGATCTACAATCTGAAAATTACTTGGACTATTAGAGATGCGACGGTTAGTAACTTTGCTAAGTCCTATATTATCTATATTATTATTATGGAATCTTAAGTTTATTTACTCGAGCAGTGAAGTAGAATCCAGTTTGATAAGATTGTGTGCGTTGTTTTACAAACAGATAGGCGTGCAAAGATTATCTTTATCTGCAAAACTATTTCATTTGCCGATATTTTTTTTCAATGATATATCATTTTCCAATATGTGCAAGTACAAGAAAGACTTTGTATATTTCTTCCAGAGTGTCTTAGAGATTCTAAGATCAAAAGAATTATACTTTTGAAGAAAATAAAAAGCAGCTCTGTTTCTGCTTTGCATAAAAAAATAAACACCTCTAATGTTGCTTCTGACTCATAAATTTGAATAGGCAATTGTTGCTGCTGGTACTGTTCATTATTGTGCTTCAATATAAAGCCTATACTTGGTGCAAATTTCTGAAGAAATCTTCTTCTCAAAAACTCCTTAATAAAAATGAAAAGCCGTTTTCCTTAGGTCAAAAAATGCAAATTTCTGAAGAAATCTTCTACTCAACAACTCCTTAATAAAAATGAAAAGCCGTTTTCCTTAGGTCAAAAAATACATTGTTCTTTAATCTGTGAGTGAATTCACTTTGGACTTTCTTGATTTACATGTCTCTGTCATGTTGACGGTTTACAGAGTCTCATATTTGTGTTGAGGGATAAATTTTCTACAACCAACAGAATTGGATTATCTAAACTTGATTCTCATTGCCTTCTTAAAAGAAAATAGTGCCGTGCATATAACAACTTCATTCATCAAAGCAAGATTGGCCTAATAAGGTGATCTAGAACTTTCCCTAACCTCTACAAATTGTATCTCATTTAATTTTGCATTTTGAAAAATCTTATAACCCCGTTGGTATTTTATGTGCTCTACTTGGTTGTTCCTCTGACTCTAATTATACTTCTTCTCAATTGTTCTGCTTCTTGCTCTAATTCTACGTTCTCTTCTTCTTCTACTACTCTTTGCCTCCTCTCACGTGTTCTTTTTCTTCTTGCTATAATTATACATTCTCTTCTTCTTCCACTCTTTGCCTCTTCTCACGTGTTCTTCTTCTTGCTATAATTCTACATTCTCTTCTTCTTCCACTCTTTGCCTCTTCTCACGTGTTCTTCTTGCTATAATTCTACATTCTCTTCTTCTTCTACTGCTTTTTCTTTTTCAGTTATTCTTTACCCTGCAAATCTCATGTTGCCAACCAAATATATGCATTTGATAGGGGTTCACATGAAAAATTACATATATACTTTCTTATTGGAATGTATAATATAACTTAAATGCATTTGACCATGTACGATAACCAAGAAATAAACATTTTCCAGTTTTGATGGCTAGCATGAGATTAAATTCAAAGATTTTCCATTAATATGGAAACACTTTAACAATATGTACTGGAGAATTGAATTGGATTAAGAACAGCCACCCGCAAGTCCTATGGTTATGAATTGAATCACACTAGGGAAAAAGCTAAGGCTTTAAATGCAGAAGAGCCTTGACCTAAGACATTTCACAAAATCAAAAGTGCTATCGCATAACTAAAGCTACTTGATATTGCAAAGATTCATAAAAGCAAATGGCAAAAACAATGGGATTGACTCTTGAGAAATACATCCTTGAGATCAAAATGGATATATTGTAAAGAATATGCACTGAATATGTATAACAGTTAGACAATCAACTTCAGATAAAAATTCCACTAGTTCAAATTCATTTTATCAGTGTCCGCCTTGACACTAAACAACACTGAATTGTAAAAATTCATTCAAAAGCACTGAGTTATTTGATTTAATATAATGATGTTAGCATAAAAAAAGACCTATTGTACCTCTACAATAGACAGAAAAAGGTATCTACATTAGGAAAATTGCAGTACAATACCCATAATTTGATATATTTCATATTCATAGCCTGCAATCAATGAACATCATAATCTAAGATAACCTTTCATCGATTTCAGAATGCAAAAAAAAAAAAAAAAAATAACAAGGAATGTTGCAAACATAACTAAACCTAATCTCTCCAAAACCTTATTTTATAAACATACCATAATGCAACATGACCAGCTATGCAAAATGAGCCTTCACAAATTTCATAATTTAACTTAACCATAATGTATGTCAAAGTCCAACAAAACCAATCAAAATTAATCTAATAATGTGACAAATCCAATTAACAAACATAACCACTAAAAACTTTCACAATGCAAATTGGACCTTCATGGATGTCGTAACAAAAGACATGAATGTCGTAACAAAAGATAAAAGTTGATGTATGTTGAAACTCAACAAAAAACATTGCAAACATAAGTTAACAAAACTATTACAAAACCTTACAACCACCAAAATTCATGATCAATGTTAACCATAATACAACAAACCCATGGACAAATTGCATATTCCTAGATAAACCTTCATTAACTTGACAATGCAAAAAAAACAAATGAACGTATCAAACATAACTAAACCCAACCCTTGCAAAACCTTATAACTAAATAATTCAAAAATGGTCATTTATAAACATAACCATAATGGAACATGACTATCCATAAAAGTCACCATCCAATATAAGCCTTCATAAATGTCGTAATACAACATATCCCTTAATGCATGTCAATATCCAAGAAAACCATTCCAAATGTTAATGAAAATCCAACAAAAACAATTAATGAACATAACCATAATGCAAGATAACACTTTATGTATGTCGAAATACAACATCAAAACCATTGCATACATAGGTAAACTCAACTATTAGAAAACCTTACAATCCAACAAAATACATGAACAAACACAACCATAATACAACACACGGATGGAAAAATTACACAATCCAATATAACCCTAATCCTAGATGAATATACTAACCTAACATAACCCTTTTACATATGCCATACTTGAAAAAAAACAATCGAAATATAACTAAACCCAACTGCTACAAAACAATTTTATGAATCACACAATGTAACAAAAATCCAGCAACCGACATTACCATATTGCAACATGACGATGGATCAATGTCATAATTCAACTTAGTGCTCACTCACTATGATAATCCAACATAGCACTTGATAAATTAAAAAAAAATATTATATACTTATTAAATTACTTTTCATGTTATAATGCAAGCAACCACATGAATGAACATCACAATAATACAATCTATTCATAGAAAAATGGCGCAATCGAACATAACCGTCAATGAACATTGTCATCCAACATAGCCCTTCATTTATGTCAAAACGAAATAAACAATTGAAAATATGACTACACCTGATCATTGTGCAACATTACAATGAATTACATAATGTGACAAAACCCATTACGGAACATAACCATAATGCAACATGACAATTAAACAACTTTTGCACTATTAGAATCTAATAAAACCTTTCAACAACATATTAAATTTTGATTAAAAATGCTAACGTTGTAGTGTTGCATTTCCAAGGAAGATTAGCATAACCCTTTGTGAACCTCCTACATACTATTTAAATGCTTGCATTCTCCAATGTATTTGTCACATTATGAAATTAAACAAAGGCTATGTCACATTGTCACAATTTGCAAGGATTTGATGTCACATCTTCGTATGTTTTGCGACACAACACATACTATAGAGAACAACATTGGTTTTGTTTTGCGACACAATACATACTATAGAGAACAATAATGGTTATGTCCCATTGTGGCATTGATCATCTACATTCTAATAATAATGAACTTATGTTGACTTGGTACATCAATAATATGGTATGGAACTTTATGGCTAGGTTACATTATGAATTTGTGATAATATACTTTATTAGGTTAGTTTATAACATGTGAATTAAATACATTCTTCTTAATTAGCATATTATAATACAATATAATAATTAAATATTATTATTTTCATAAAAATAATGTTATTATTTTATTATTACTTTAATACAATTATTTTAATTAAATACTATATTTTAATAGTTTGACATCAATATTTTAACTAATAACCATATTTTGACAATAAAATAATATAATATAGTAGTATTAAAATTATTATCATTATACTTAAATAATATTGTTATAAAATTATTATTTAATTACACTTTTAACTATTATTATTATTAGTTTGTTAAAATCTAAAATAATAAATTATAATTAATATTGTTATGTAATAAAACATTAATTACACTTAACTAACCATTATTATGACTATTTTATTATCATCTAATATATTATAATCAATGTTAAAAACATCATTATTACATGAATTGTTTCCTACTATTAATTACATTTAACTAACCATTATTATTACTAAAATATTATAATATATTATAATCAATCACAAAAGCATTATTATTACATGAGTTGTTTCCTAATATTAATAAATATCTCCAAGCTATATGATATTTATACCCAACATTAATAAATTAATATGGATTATTAATTGTAAGATTTAGACACATTATTGAAATAATATCATTTATAAAATGATATCAGTTATTTAATTACAAATATATATTAAAATAATTAATTCTAAAGATATTAAATAATAAAATATGGTTAACATATATAATAAATAGTATTAGATATAATTAACTCCATGATATATTTTTATTATCACACTTAACTAAGCATTATTATTACTATTTTATTGTCATCTAAAATATTATAATATATTATAATAAATAAGAAAAACATTATTACTAGATGAATTATTTCTTAATATTAATAATGATATTTATATCCAATATTATTAAATTAATATGGTTTATTAATTGTACCATTGAGATACATTATTTAAATAATATGATTTATAAAATGATATAATTAATTTAATTACAAATGGATATTAAAATAATTAATTGTAAAGGTATTAAATAATAAAGTATGGTTAACATATATAATAAATAATATTGGATATAATTAACTTCATGATATATATTTCATATATAGTATAGGAAAACATCGTATTAATAATATTTTACCTATATTATGTTTTATTTAATGTTTTCTATTAATTAAATTACATGGTAATAAATAAATAATATTATTTATTGTATATTATAATTAAATAAACAATATTATTCCAATTAATACTTTGTAGATATGTCTATGCGCTCACCCGTTACTAGCAACAACCACATTAAATTAATTAGTGTGTCTGAATACGTCGATAGGCATAAATTAGGCACATACTTTTTATATTAATGTTTTTCCCTATAGTATGTGTCAAATTTACGCCTATCGGTGTATTCAGACACATTAATTAATTTAATGTGGTTGTTGCTAGTTTATACATTCAATATGCTAAAAATGAATCCAAGGTTGTCACTAAAAACTAGCTCCTTCAATATGTTGCGGGATAGGATTGACCACACTAAAGCCCATTCACACAGAATGGCTTCTAACTTCTAACTTTTATGGCCTATCCTTGTCCCCATGTAGACTCTTTATACCCCATTTGCTCAGTATTACTTTGATGCTTCAGCAAAATCCCTTAAAAAATCATATTTATGAGTATACACGAGTCACCAACTTACAGCCCACGTGTACATGCAGCTTGCTCCATTATGACCCACATACATCGAGAATTGTGCTCAAAACAAAAATATTTAGAGTTTTCTCTCATCAAGTAATGAATAACTTGACTCTTAGCCTTCCATATGCCTCGAAGCGCTCCTCCAACTTGACCCTTCACTTCTCATTGAGGGGCTATATATTGAGCTATTTAGAAGCATTGAAGGAGAAGAAATTGTGAGAGCAAAGAGACTATAGTGTATTTGTGCCCCATTATTGCATACTTGAGTCTACATCCCTTATCCTTGGAGCAGCCATTGGTGCTCTTTCCCAAGATTGTCTTTGTCTTGTGAGCTTTCCTTGATATGGAGGATTGATGTGGTGGAGGCAAAAGTGGAGGACTTGGTTTCTCAATTTCAACGAGGTGTCGACAGAGGTTGTCATTTGTATCTATGTTTGCATTTGATCGAAACATCAATTTCTCGTCCATTATATGTGTAACTATGAATATTTTTATCCATGAGTAGGTTCTAACACTTAATATCTATCATGCTTGTATATTTCTTTGTTGTTGAGAATGGAATGTAGGTGCATGTGTGATAAAAAGCTCAACGGGGTTCTTCTATAAACATCCGGAATAAGGTACGCTTCGCATCCCTTAGTGTTAGACTTGTTTATCTCTTTAGCATATTGCAAGTGGATTGATTTCTGGTGTCATAATGTTTGTTGTGATCAACCCCAAGCCATAGGAAGTTTTCTCTGTAACAGAATTGGCGACTCCGCTGGGGACTTTCCTTTTTTGTTGGGATTTCGGTGCATAATTTACTTGATTTGCTCTCTACTTCTCAGTGTTTATGTGTCATGTTCAGGAGTGCATTAGCCCATTGATATTCCTTTGAAGTAATTTAAGTCTTGGCCTACCTTTTTACCACCTATCTCTTGCTATACATGGGTCATAGAGATAACAATCGCATATACACATGGGATGTCATGCTTATAGTCACGTATACACACGGGTTTTCTATGAACAGTCGCGTACATCCATCTTTGTGATTGGGATCTTGATGTTTGGGAGATTCTGAGTGGGTTGTGAGTTTTTATTAGTCTTCTTGGGTTCCTGTGGTGCTTGTTTATTGCATCTATACTAACCAGAGACTTATTTTTCTTTATTTTTATTTAAAAGTTGTTCTTGTCATTTATCTCATTTTTGTTTTTTATTAGTGCGTTAGACTTCTTGGTCTCAGTGTCTTGCTTGGTTTGTGTCAGATACTTGTTGCAGGGTCTGGGAGTTTGTAGAGTCTGTTTTTTGCATTTTCATATCATTTATAATCAAAATATAAAAATATTGTTATTTTTGGCATGTTTTACATTTGCATTGAAATGGTACTTGCATTAGGTTTGCTTAGATGAAATAGTGCTCACAATTTCATATAGGAATGATTGCATTGACATTTCAAGAAGAAATGTGTGCATCTCATGTAGTGGCATACCCCATTTTCCATATTTAAAGACAAATTGCACTTGGCATTAATTTATAGGTGTGCATATTCATTTCACTATTGAGTCAGACATTTTTTCGATGTTATTGGTGAAGACCTACTGGTCGTTGTGAAGGAATATAGGAAAAAGGTTATGTCTATGGTGCTTTAAACTCTACATTTATTGATATTATTCCAAAAATATCTAATCCCAAGACATTTAATCTGCTCCATTTGATTATGGTATATGATATACAAAATAATCTCTAGAGTCATTGCTGATTGGATTAAACCAATACTCACAAAATGCATCTCTAAGGAACAATTTGGTTTTCTCCATAATTGGCTCTTACATGACTCGGCGGGGTTAGCTCAGGGAGGACTCCACACTATCAAGTTCAAGAAAATCCCATCTTTTGTCTTAAAGATGGACCTTGTAAAATCCTACCACATAGTGGACTAGGTTTACTTAAGGCTTATTCACCTTCAAATTGTCCTTCCACTTCATGTTATAGATTGGATCATGGCATGTGTTTCTTCTGTCATATTTGAATTATTGGTGAATGGATCACCCTCCTTTTTTAGGAGCTCGAGGGCACTCAGGAAGGGATGCCCACTCTTCCCATTATTGTTCTTATTCTAAATTGAAGGTTTAAGTTGGCTAATAATTCAAGCAAAATCCAAACACTCTCTGAAAGGGATTAAAATATATCCTCATATTAAGGTGACACATCTTCTTTCCATTGACGATGTATTGATATTTGGGTTTGGCTCCATAGAAAATTGGGAGAAGTATCATCAAATTATAAATCTTTTTTTTTTCAGGTTCTTGCATGGTGGTCAGTTATCAAAAATTGTACTTCCTTTATTTTGGAATGTGGGAGACACTTGTGGACCAGGTAAAAAACCTCTTTCCTTTCAGTATGAAGCCAATTGATATAGGTATGAAGTATCTTGGCTATGTTTTAAAACCAAATTTTCATCACATTAAAGATTGGCTTTGGCTTCAAAGGAAAATTGAAAACAAGTTACACATATAATGGTTATCATTGTCACCAACATTAATAGACCATCTAACTACAAAAAAAATCTATGGGATGTCACAAATAAAATTAAATGATACTCAATCTTCGATCGGATGGATTTCTACCTAAACAGTTGCACTTCTAGGGGCATTAACCTTGAAACAAAACGATTACATAAATGGGATTAGATATGCTGGTATATCTTTAAAGGATTCTGAGGACGTTATATCTTAGACTATGAACCCTAAATATAGTAATATCAATGCAAAATTCGGATATGATGCTATACTCTCCTACTACATAGATGTTGATCCTCCCTGGTGGCATAAGATGTGGTCATGGAATCTTCCTTTGAAGATAAAATTTTTTACATGGTTATGCATGACAAACTGAGCACTCACCTGGGAAAACCCAACTAGGTCATCCACATAAAATAATCAACCATAAGAGACAATATATACCCTGGGAAAACCCTCCAAATATGGAAGATGAAAAACCCAACAATTATTTGAATAAGATAGATAGATTTACAGAGAATTGTTTACAACACATAAGAATATTGCTCCATAAGAGATATCACCCCAGCAGTAGAGAAGAGATATCCAATGCAACCTTGCAAAAACAACTGTATGCAACTATGTATGAACTTGCCATATGCTTAGCATATTAATAACAAACCAAAATACCTAGCATGCAGAAGGGTGTAAATAGGAGGCTCAAAAATCACACTGAGATCAAAACATGGTGCATTCGCTAGGAGTAGAACACTAGTACAAAATGAGAAATTAGCAACTAGGTGACTAAAAATTCTAGTCACCACAGGTTTTTCAAGTGATTTACTACTAAATATGAGCAATTTTTATTGACCCAACTATAAACGACTAAAATTAACGACTAATACATCATGTCAGAAAGGCATAGCTCTTACATTCACTAGCATGACAATACTCAACAACTATCATCTGTGAAAAGGCTCAGCACTCACATCTGACCTTGACTCGTCAGAAAGGCATAGCATTCACATCTGACCTTGACTCGTCAGAAAGGCACAGCACTCACATCCACCAACATGACAGTATACAACTACTATCATCTGTGGAAAGGCACAACACTTACATTTGACCTTGACTCGTCAAAAAGGCACTCAGTCCTAGACTGAGGGTTCTTGGTAACTGACCAGGTGCCTCCATTCAGAGAATGGCAGTAGCCCTTATATCTGACCCTAAGTCAGAATGGCCGAAACTCACATCTGACATGGAAGGAACCAATCCTCTCACCATGACGAAATGGAAATAGCCCTTATATTTGACCCTAAGTAAGAATGGCCAGCACTCACATCTGACATGGAAGGAAACTAATCCTCTTACAATGATAGAATGGTAATAGCCCTTATATATGATCAAGTGGGAACACATCCCTCAATCACATCAGAATGGCCATGCACTCATATATGATCATGTGAGAACACATCTCACAGTCATATCAGAATGGCCCTCAGTCCTAGACTGAGTTTTCTTGGTAACTGACCAGGTACCTCCATTCAAAGAATGGCTATATCCCTTATATCTGATCATGTAGGAACCAATCCTACAGTCACATCAGAATGGCTAGCACTCATATATGACATGGAAGGAACCAATCCTCTCACCATGACAGAATGTCTCAGACCTTACATCTAACCATGGAAGGAACCAATCCTCTCACCATGTTAGAATGGCTCATGGACTCATCACTTCCCCTTGGGGGAAATCTCGATTTGGAGAACACCAAGCTTCTCCCTGAAGTACTCAAACTTCACTCTAGCCAATGGCTTCATCAACACATCAGCTATCTGTTCGTCCGTCGCAACATACTGGAGCTTCACTGCTCCTCTCTGCACCATATCCCTGATATAGTGATACTTTATCTCGATATGTTTTGACTTGTCATGGAACACTGGGTTCTCTGAAAACTTCACACAACTTTGGTTGTCGCAATATATACAAGTAGCATCCAACTAGATATCAAATAAATTAGACTGTAGCTTCCTCAGCCATACTACCTCACAACTAGCTGAACAAGCTGCGACATACTCTGCTTCAGCTGTACTCAGTGCCACACATGATTGCTTCCTGCTAAACCAAAAGATCACACCTAATCCCATACTGAAGCAACACCTTGAAGTGCTCTTCCTATCGATGGCACTACCTGCCCAATCTGAATCAACATAACCCTCCAGGTTAATCTTCTGGCTCACTTCATACTTGAGCCCATAATCAACTGTACCCCTTAGGTACCTCAGAATATGATTTGCATCAATCAAGTGAACATGTCTAGGATTTTTCAGGAACTGGCTCAAGGTGTTCACAACAAAGCAAATATCTGGTCTCGTGTTCGTCAGGTACATCAAGGACCCAATCATCTGATGATACATCATGGCATCAACCACTTCTGATGAAGCATCACTCAATAGATTCAGGTTCGATGCCATAGGTGTGGTCATGGCCTTGCAGCCCATCATCCCGAATCTCTTCAGGATCTCTACCGTATATTTCCCTTGTCCCAAGGAAATTCCATCTGCATTCTGCCACACCTCCATGCCTAGGAAATAATGCATCATACCCAAGTTATTCATTTCAAACTTGGTAGCAATCTTCCTCTTCGTATCAACAATCAACCCATCCATACCTATTACAAACAGATCATCTACATACAGTAGGAGTATCACTGGGTTGCCATCCTCAACCTTGTAGTAAAGGTTGGAATTTGCTTTACTCTTAGTAAAGCCAAAACTAGATAGAAAGATGTCAATTCTACCATACCATGTCCTGGGTTCCTATTTCAAACCGTACAGGGTTTTCTTCAATCTACACACATGAGACTCCATGTCATGTGTCTCAAAACTGAGTGGCTACTCCACATACACTTCCTCTTCCACTACACCATTCAAGAAAGCAGTCTTGACATCCATTTGTTGTATCTTCCATTTAATCACTGCAGCCACAGCAAGTACTGATCTGATGGAAGTGTATATGACTATAGGTGCAAAGTTTTCTTCATAATCTATTCCTTCTTTCTGGGAGAAGCCATGAGCCATGAGTCTTTCTTTATATTTCTCTATGCTACCATCTGTAACTTGCTTGATCTTGTAGATCCATTTGGAAGTTACCATAGACTTCCCTTCTAGTCTTGGGACAACATCCCAAACATCATTCTTCGTGATCGATTGATACTCTTCAATCATAGCATCCTTCCATTCTTTTCGTTCTGCCACTTCTTCATAATTGGAAGGTTCTTTATCGATGAAATCACATAACAATGGTACATATCCGAAGTAGGATCTGGTCCTCTTTCTTTCTCTGTGATTCTCTTTTGGAGCCCCATATCTTTCCGCACCTTGGATAGCTTCTCATACCCAAGCAGGTTTCCTCTTATGAGGATTCTTCTCCAGAGGTGGATCTACAGGTTCTTGAGGTTCTTCAAACTCTCGATCTTCTTCTTAAGTTTCTTTGTTCATGGTTGTGCCATGAATTCTGGGTGCTTTCGATTCTTCAGGAACTTTAGCAGGTTTCTTTCTGGATTTGTTGTAAGCTGAGTCTTCGTCAAATGTTACATACCTGCTGATGTCAATATTCTTGAATCCTGGGAAGTATAATCTGTAATCCTTCGAGCTTTCAGAGTATCCCACAAATATACCCTTCTTTCCTGAAGGATCAAATTTTGCTCTCTTTTCTTTTGGAATGTGTATGTACACTGGACAACCAAATATTCTAAGATGGTTGACTTCTAGTTTCTTGCTGAAAAAGACTTCTTTAGGTGTCTTGTTCCTGAGTACTCTGTGTGGAGTATGGTTCTGTACATACACATCTATTCTGGCAGCTTCTGCCCATATATGCATAGGAAGATCTTGATCATGAAGCATTGCCCTTTCAAATTCCATGATAGTTCTATTCTTCCTTTCAGCAATCCCATTTTGTTGTGGATTATATGGAGTGGACAACTCCCTATTAATCCTTGAGTCTTTGCACAACTCTTTGAATTCATTTGATGTGAATTCTCCACCATTATTTGATCGAAATTTCTTGATCTTCCTTTCAGTGTGGTTCTCGATCAAGGCTTTGAATTCCTTGAAATTGTTGAAAACTTCATCTTTATTCTTCATGAAGTAAATCCATGTCTTCCTAGAAAAGTCATCAATGAAAGAAACATAGTATACATACCCTCTTAGTGAGCTTGATGACATTGGTCTGCATACATCGGAGTGGATGATTTCCAAGATTCCTTTTGCCTTTCTCTCACTACTTGGAAATGTCTTCTTTGTATTCTTTCCTATCGCACATCCTTTGCAGACCCCATCATGTTTTGCTTGAATTTCTAGAAGACCTTCAACAACTTTGCTTGCAAGTGGTAGTGCTCTGTAATGCACATGTACAAGCCTTCTATGCCAAAGCTCATTTGTCTCTACTGTGTCATGGACCAAGGCTTGTTATGGATGGCCCTTCAATTTGTATAGACCTCCTTCTTGTTCCCTAATCACTAATGCATCATTAATAGTCTTTCCATTTGGCCACATGATAACTTGTCCATCTATAAATGCAACCCTCATGTATTTTGCATCTAAGGCAGATATGGAGAGGAGGTTCTTCTTTAGTCCAGGTACAAACAATACATCTTGCATCTTTATATAATTTCTAGAGTCTAGCTTATAGGAGGATTCCCCACTACCTTTTATTGGATACTGGTAGTCATCTCTAAGTTTCACCTTGTGAGGTGATTCATGTTCTGAAAGATTTACAAAGGAATCTTTGAATCCTGTCATATGTTTGGAAGCCCCACTGTCTATAAGCCAATCATTTCTTCCATGTGTGATGTTTCCCGTGAGAGCAGAAATCAAGACATATTCTTCATCACTTGAAGAGTCTTCACTTACATATCTGGTTCTCTTTGTGGAAGGTTCATCATCCTCTACAACATGAGCATGATGTCTTCTCTTGTTTCCCCTTTTCTTATTTTGTCTTTTAGGACAATCTTTTGAAAAGTGTCCTACTTCATCACATGTATAACATCTGATTCTAGACAAATATTTTCTAGAGTTTGTTTTATGGAATTGCTTACATCTGGTGTGATGAGAACTTCTTTTGCTTTTCTTGGAATGAACTGTGAGGGCTTGATCTTCATTTCCCATATTTTCTTCTCGAGCTAATATCCGAGCTTCTTCTTGAGAGCATTATTCCCATAGTCTACTGAATTTGATTAACTTCTTTCTAGCATAGATCCCTTGAATAAATGAGTCCCATGATCTTGGGAGACCATTCAAGGTGGTCATCACTACCTCTGCATTCTCCACTTCTTCATCTACTGCTTCCAGTTGTTCCTTGATCTAAGAGACCCTTGTAAAGTAAGACTGGATGGTCTCAGCATTCTGGATCTTTACATTCTTCAGTTGGTTTCTCAGAGTCATCTTCCAGTTTATATTCTTCCCTTCAAACAATTTGGTTAGGGCATCAAACATAGCTTTAGGTGTCTTCAGGGAGGACATCTGTGGTATGAGGTGATATTTGATTGAATCATCAATAATCCTCTTTTCCATAACCAACTTCTTCTTGTGTAAGGCCTTAGCCTCATCTCCCTCTGGAACTGGAACCTCCTCATTGATATAGGAGTCCAACTCATTTTCTTCCAGGACCAGGGAGATCCTATACTTCCAGGCTCAGAATTTATCAGCTCCCTCAAGATTTTCATTAAGCTTGGTATGATGAGACATCTTAACTGAGAACCTCAAATGGAAATACAAAAGATTTAGATCTTACCAGGTCAAGATGTCGGATCTAGATTTGGAGCTGAATTTCTGCAGTGCTAGTTCAGGAGTAGATTAGGGTTTGGATTTTCTGGAGTTCTGTCCAATCAAATGCTTTGATTTTGATGAGGAGATCAATCTAGGCCTAGGCTCATTGAAAAATTCTACTTCTGTGGAAAGCCCTAATTTCCGGCAGGAGTGTCGAGTCCAAAATTGAAAAAGCTCAGAATTGGATTTTGTTTCGACAGAAAGATGTGCCCTAGGGAGGAGAGTTATTCCAACCTTATTTTGCTGAAAATCTATGGAGAGAGATACAAAAAGTAGGAAGCCCTAGTTCCCGCAACTGCAGAGTGTCTTCTTCTCAGGTTAGCTCTGATACCATGTTAGAATGTTACCATTCAAGCTAGCATTATGTTAGGATCTTTAATTGAGAGAATAACAAGTACAGAAATCAAACACAAGAGACAATGAACAGAGCATTTTTCGTCGTGGAAACCATCAATGGAGAAAACCTTGCAACTTCCTCAGAGATAGAATCAACACCAAAAGTAAAACCCCAAAACAGTAAGATGATCTCCCGACAACAGTAACCTCTTTCTTCCTAGCCCAATTGTCTTCTTCTTCCTCAGCTATGCACTACAACTGAGTGTGAGTGAGTGTGTTCTAAATAGAGAGGCTAGCAGGGATAATTTTAGGGGCGAATTTTATCCCATTGGGCTATTTTTCCCAAAAAAGATTCGCCATTTTGCATTTTTTGAAGCCCTGTTTCACCCAATTTTGATGGGGTAAAATTTTTTCACCCTAAAAATTGCCAAATTATTATATAAACGATATAAAATCCTTGGAAATTAAAATATTTTTTGAAAAATATCGCCAATCATTTTATAGTTGGCATTTTAAGAATTGGTAATATTCGCCAACATTTATACACTTTTAAATAAGTATGGTTCCTTAAAATCATCCCTGGAGGCTAGCTCTCTATTTATACTAATTCCCGATTTGACAAAATGCTACTAGGGCCGACTTCTCTAGGAGAGTCTAATAACCCTAGTGCCCTAGAACTGCGGGGAATTTAACCCTTGATCAATAGGAGGGTTACCCACAATGACTTGACATGACTTGTTTAGATTATAGAACCTCCCGATAGGAACATCGGGGCATGACATGACTCAATTATATTACAAATACTTCCCGAAATAAACATCGGGGTACAATACATGAAATATACAAGTGAATACATTCTGAAGTTACATATACATCAACAGGAACATCAACACTACCTCTCATCAAGGAAAGTCATTCTATACTACACCAAGCTTGTCCCGAAAGTACTCAAACTTTACTGTATATAGAGTTTTGGTAAGTATATTGAAAATCTGCTCATCCATGGATATGTACTAGAGCTTCGACTTGTCATGAAATACTGTATTATATGAAATCTTCAAAGATATTTAGTTATCACATTATATCCAAGTCATCTCTAACTCTTGATAAAATAAACTTGCAAGTAACTTTTAGAGCCATACTACTTTGTGACTAGCATCACTAGTCGATGTGTACTTTGAATCTATAGTACTAAGTGCAATGAGTGTATGTTTCCTATTGGACCTTGAGATCATGGATGGTCCAAAGATAAATCAATATCCCAATGTTATTTTCATGTCCATTGCACTTCCTTCCCAATCAGAGTCTGCATACCCTTGCAATTTCATGTCTTTGTCCAAGATATATATGAGTCCATATCCAAATGTACCCTTCAGGTATCTCAACACATGCTTTGTTGATATCAAATGTACATGTATGGGATCAACCATGTATTGACTCAAAGTGTTCACTGCAAAGCGTATATTTAGTATGGTGTTAACCAAATACATCAAGGATCCACCCGATCTAAAGAAGAGTTACTCAAACAAATTTAGATTCATCACCATTGGTGTTTCCATGGAATTATAGTCTATCATCTCGAATCTCTTCAAGATCCTTACTGTGCATTTCCTTAATTGAGGAAAATCTCATCTAATCTCTTCCACACTTCTAATCTCAAGAAGTAATGCATCATACCTAGATCCTTTATTCTGTATTCTGTTGCAATCTCCCTCTTGAACTCATCTATGAGCTTCTTGTCCCCTGTGAGAAATAGGTCATCTACATATAGTAGTAATATCATTGGTTGGCCATCCACAATCTTCTAGTAAAGGCCAGGATTTTCTTCACTCTTGCTAAACCCCAATCTTATAATAAATCTGTCAATCTTGGCATACCATGCCCTGGGTGCTTGCTTAAGCCCATGTGATACAAATCCTTCTTCAATTTACACACACATAATTCTGTCACATACCCCAATTTTGTAAATAATGTTAATTGTTTTAATTATATTCCTGAGACATTATGTTAAATTTAATGCTAAGTAGGAACTGATGACTCAGCAGAGTCAATAGAAGTGGAATATAATTCAGAATATTTCATTATTAATAAATAAATTGTGGAGACAACAGCATGGGAGAGCTGTTAAAAAGAGGTTACTGGTCAAACTGGTGGATGGAACTAGGTGGAAGGCAAAAGACAAGTGGCAGCATCCTCAAACACTTCCTAAGTTGCAGGTGGCAACTTCCCTACATTTGGGGTCATGATCCCCCAAGAAAGTGGGATCAGAGCAGGTGGCTCATTAAATGATAGTTAACCGAAAAAAGACCTAGGCAATCTTTTAAAAGTACCCAATGAAGAGAGCTGAGGTGGCTCAGATAATTTCCAGAGAGAATTCATTCAGGATAATGTTATTCAGGAAATTCATTGAGGGAAAAGGGAAAAACAGTAAGGAAGTTGTTTTGAGAGGAATGCTGCAGTAACTTGGTTATTTATAGCTTTTTAGCTGGGAGAAATTATTGATAAGTTCTGAGTTAATACTGAGTTTGAAGACTGGTATCTGACTTTGCTGCACCTAGTTCCAGCTAGGGAGACCAGAGCAAGCTCGGGGGTCCTGAGGAGTCGCTGTCTGAGTGCTCTCCAGGAGTTGGTAGGGAGGAACGGCCTCCCATTGCTGTTGTTGTCCCAATTTAAACAGGTTCTGTTACTTATCTATTTATCTTTTAATGAGTATGAATGAATGAATGTTATGTTTATATTATATGATAGAAGAGTTGGCTAGTTTAGTAATGTGAATATCTCAGGTTATCAGTAGTTAATCTGTTGATGAAATTAAAGAAATTACTGTGTTTTTCCACATCTGGGTTCACCAAACCGTACTCCAGCACAGTATCTTGGTATTGGGAAGTAGTATCCTTCTGAACCGAGCTTCTTATTTAGTTACTTCTAGTAACTACAAGTGTCTTACAAATTCATAAGTTATTTTCTTATAGTCTTAAAAACTACCTCCTAGTACTGTATTTTTGTTCCAGTAAATTCTACTGCTGTAAAGGAAAGATAGTAGAAGTTAGATTAGAATTTATATTGTTCTACTATATAGTTTCCTTCCTTGTATTCAGATAATTTCATTTCTAAAAATAAACTCAAAGCAAGAACAAGTTACAGAGCTATCATTCTTATTTTTCAGAATATAAACATGTTAATATTTGTGCTTACAAAACATTTATAAATACTATCATAACTAAGAAAGTAATTAAATTATAAAAGAAAATAGATAGTATGGTGTAAATTACACCAAAGTTAATTAATAAGTATTTTTATAGATAAACTGGTGGATTTACACTCAGGTTATTAATACAGAAACTATATTATTCACAGAAAGTTATGGTAGTAATTATACTAGTAATTTATTTATGTAATACAAGAATGTTATCACCATTAACATAAGTAGTATTTTATTACTGTCAACAGATTTTGGAACTAATCTTACTGTTTGCATTTAAGTATAGGTATACTGACAGTATTCAGATTTAATGAAAAGAAGGATATAAAATCCTATCTTTTTAACAGGGTATAAACTATGCATCTAATGGAGTATGAACTATGCATCAGTAATTACCTTTCCTTATTCATAAGGAAGTTAAATTATAAACTGGATATAGAAACCTTAATGAAAAATACTTTGCAAACAGTGAACAAACAAATACATTTTGTGAAGGAATAAACAAAAGATGTACAGAACGCTCTTAATCGAGCTTATTTATCATTTACAAACATAAGTGGTAACCTTAAATATTATAGAAAATACCTTCCGAACTTAACAGGATTATATAAGAATAAATAATGGAGTTACTTCTTTCATTGTCGGTTAGGGTTAATCCCCTTAAGAATCAAATTTATATAAGGTAAGCATTAAACAGTGGAGTTAACAGTATTTTTCCTTATAGCTGGTTATAAATCAATTTTTGCTTTTACATTAATATAAATAAAAAGAAGGACTGTGAAACAGCTAACAGTCTTCTGAAACGAACAAAATAACCAAGGATAAAACCTTATCCAGTCATAGTAATACAAAAGTAAAGACTTGGTGAAACCCAGTCTAGTTCATCAATCCATGGTCGTATTAAACATTTACACCTGAAGGCTTACATCCTGTTCTGTTAATATAACCACATTAATAATTACAAAACAATATTTTACACTCACGGTCGAAGCCAGAGAGCTATGCAAGAGAGCTAGGGTATTAACCCTCAATGTATAACATTAAACAAACAACTAAAAACCATGAAGGTCAAAAAGGGCCGCAACGAACAACCCATCGTAATCCCTTAAGGATTCACACAAAGTGGACAAGCCGTGAAAAGACCAGGGCTTACCGTGGCCCGTGTTGCCGTAACCCTCATTCCTTTTGTTTGCAGAGAAAGGTAGCAGACATATCTGCAAGAACCAATTAACAGCCAACTGTTAGTTACTATAGTAATGAAAAAGAAATGCATTAACATTAACATTAGCTTCGATATCAAATAAACGAATATATTTTGGTTACCTTCGCAGTGGATAATCCCACACAGTGATGCCGCGACCGGCCTGAGCCAAAAACCTACCAATTGATGGCAAAGGAGCGACATTATAACACTCTCGACCTCTGACAGTATAAGAAACCCAGCTAAACGATGGGCAGGGCAAAACCCTATAGCTGCATTGTTCCTTCCGTGCAAATAATACACAGTTTGCAGACAGCGTAAGCCATGGTACCTTGAAGGAAGAATCACGCCCTTTGGAACGAAGAAAGGTAAGGATTATCACTGTTTAGAGCTCAAGTTAACAATGGAGGTATCGCAGAGACAAGCAACAAGTTATTTCACACCATAACCTATTCACACAGTGCAGTAAATGGGCTAATGAAGAGCTGGAGCAGCAAGAGGATTGATAGCAGACAACGCGACGACAAAATGGACCAAGAGGGTTTGCAGAGTGGCCAAAGGCCGGAGGCAAAGGAGAATGACGACTAGGGTTGGGGAAACTGCTTTTAAAACGCCAATGCATGGCCGAGGAGAGACCACGTATACTTTTAATACTCTTCATGCAGTGGGTATGAGTTCTAAAGTCCACGACAAGATCACTATTGATTGATTTTGCAAACAAATCATCGCATGGAGATCCCGTAAGGTTTATTATACCATAGTATCCCTGCGATATGATTTCAACCACGTAACATTAGATCTATGTTGATAAAACATTACACTATAATTATTGCTCATTATTTAGTCTCGTATACATAGGTATGGAGAATGGTTTTAATTATAATAAGTTATAAAGAGATTTGAAATAATGTTAACTCGTGGTTGTTATAAACTTACCACTATTTTGCCAATTACCTTAGTCTCAAATGAAGGTAAGAGACACAACTTTTCTTTAAAGTATATATTTTGTGGTATTTAAATTATGTTATTTATCAATTTGATTTTGGTTTACTCTAGTTCATATCATTGATACTTGTAAATAGATTAACAACCTTTCTAATAGTCTTAGAATCCTTGTGGTGACAATTAGACTTTTGTCACTTTCTAAGCTCAAAAATTTATGAAAGATTTTATAAATTAATGTATGATAGGTAGCTTGGATATATTTAACCTTCTTTGTTTGATAGTATAGTCTTAAAAACTCATAAAGAGGTAATTATGATAAGTTTAGGACTGATCCTAAAAGTGAATTGGTCTCTATCCAAATGTCGATATTGGAAATAGAGTAGCATTCCAAAACAGTGCAAACCCTTAAACTATTAAGGGAAGACTTTAATCAAACAATAAACTTGTACATGCTTAAAGTAAGAAAAGTATAGATCGATACTTGTAATATCTTATCAGTTATAATGACAGTTGAGAATCTAAATATGATGCAATCTAAACATGGCATATTACCATAACTATGAGAAATAAAATTAAATCTTTGTTGTTGTGAATTTTCTACCATGCTAGCTGTTTAAGTAAAAGTAATTATTACATTTTTTTACACTTACTTTCAGTATGAGCATTTAAATGGTTTCATTCTCTGAAGAATTGTTAAACTCTATTTTTCTGGATAAAGAAGTTAACTGTCATCTATATGAGTAGAATTCAATTCTCTAGCAATAGATCTCAAAGAAACTTAGTAAAAGTTTTACCTTTAGAGCTTGGTAAATCTATCTAGCATGTATGTACTTTCTTTAAATAAATTATATACAGCAAGTCATATTGTGAACTTCCGAGACTTGTTAATAGCGACCCGTATATCTTACCTGTATACCTGTAATAGAAGAAAACTGTCGCGTTAGCTCGGAAGCTAAGTAAGCCCAGTCCTTCATGACAAACCCACCTTGTGTCGCAAACAGAAGAACATTTAGTAACGGAAAAGAATTACTCTTTAAAAGTTAAGTATAATCAAAAGATCATTCAGTTACAATTCTAGTAACATAAACTAATCAAACAGTTAAGGACCGCAGTTAATAAGAATATATGCTATTTTGAAAATTTTAAATTTTTCGGAATTTTTGGGGTTTTGACAGATTCTCTGTCAAGAGTCTCAAATATTGGAGGTTTCTTGATATACACTTCTTCTTCAATTTCACCATTCAAGAAGGAGGTCTTGACATCAATTTGGTGTAATTTCCATCCCAACACAGAAGCTCTAGAGATAATAGTTTTAATTGAAATGTGCATGACCACTAGAGAAAATGTCTTGTCATAATCTACTCACTCTTTCTGAGAGAATCCTCTATCCATGAATATTTCTTTGTATTTCTCTATTCTTCCATCTACTTCATGTTTGATCTTACATATCTACTTGGAAGTCACCACTGACTTCCCTTCTACTCTCGTAATGACTTCCTACAGGTCATTATTTATGAGGGATTTATCTCTCTAGGTATATCTACCAATGCTTTTGTATCTACTATCTCATCTTGATCTTCTGGAATATGTCCTTCCAGAGTAGAGTCTATTGCACTTGCTTTCTTTGGAGCTTTAGGATCCTCACAGTCCTCATCCATGCGAAACTTCCTGGATTTGTTAAAGTTTGTATCTTTGTCAAATGTCACATCCTTACTGATCTCGATATGTTTATGCCATGAGATGTAAGTTCTATACTCCTTTGAAGTCTCATTGTAACGAACAAATACTCCCTTTCTTCCTAAGGGGTCTAACTTTGTCCTCTCATCCTTAGGAACATGTATATACACTAGAAAACCAAATATCATCAAGTAGATGACTTCTGGATTCTTTTCGGTAAATGCTTCTTCTGGTGTCTTGTTTCTCAATATTCGACGAGGACTCCTATTTTGCACATACACATTTGTACCAACTTCCTTTTCCAATAGATGCATGGGTAAATATTGGCCATAAATCAATGCTTTTGTTGCTTCCACAACGGTTCAATTCTTTCTTTCCACAACTCCATTTTATGTGGATTGTAGGGAGTATTCAGATCCCTCCTAATCCACATGTCCTTGTAGAAATCATTGAATTCATTTGAGGTTAATTATCCTCCATTATGTGACCTCAAAACTTTAATCTTTCTTCTGGATATATTTTCAAAAAAAGCTTTAAATTCTTTGAATTTGTTGAAGAATTAATCTTTTGATTTCAAGAAATATATCCACGTTGTTTGTGAGAAATCATCAATAAAAGTTACATAGTACAAATACTTACTGATGGAGGGTGTTGACATCTCTCCTCATACATACGAATGTACTATATCCAAGATTCCTTTTGCTCTACTATCACTGCATGAAAATGTTCCTTGGACATTCTTTCCAAGTGCACATCCTCTGCACATGCCTTCATGTTCCACCTAGATGTCTGATAGTCCAATAACCATGTTGCTAAAAATCGGTAAAGATCTATAATGAATATGAGAGAATATTCTATGCCATATCTCACTTGATCTAACATTGTCATGCACCAAGGCTTGAGATGGGTGTCCCTTCAAGTTTTATGAGCCTCCCTCTTGAACACCAATCTTAGTAGAAATCAATACTTGAATATTTTGACCACATAAGAACTTGTCCATTTGTATATGCTACTCTGAAGCCTCAATATTCTAAATCTAAAATAGAGAGAAGATTCTTATTTAAACCTGATACAAATAGTACATATTTCTTCTTCATGGATTTTCTTGATTCCAACTAATAAGAAGCTTCTCCCACTCTTTTAATTGCATATTTGGAGTTTTCCCCAAGCTCCACTTGATCAGATGAATCCTTTTGGAGAAATTTTGTGAGTGAATAATTGTAACCAGTCATATGCTTAGATGCAACACTATCTACTAACCAGGTATCACTTTCATGAGTAACTATACCTATTAGTGCTGAGATAAGTACAAATTCATAATATTTTGTTTCCCTTGATCTGAATTCATCTTCTCCATCCAATTTATCGTCAACCATTATATTGGTTGACATAATGCCTAGGACTTGAGAAACCCCAAAAATTTGTTGGAATTGGGTTCCTACTCTTCTAGATCTACTTTTTTGAACCTTCTTTTTCGAAGCTGCTTTTTTGGACTACTTCTTTGGGATGCTTTTGTGGACTACTCTTTTAGATATACTTTTTTGGATTTCTTTTTAGACTTCTTTTTCATATTGCTTTTTTGAACTGCTTTTTCAAATCTTCTTTTTCAAACTGCTTTTTCATATCTGTGTTTTTGGACTACGTAAAGTCCTCTTTCATAACAACTCTGATGGAATGTTTATTTTTCTTAGCAGTTAGATGTTTTTAACTTTTTAAAACATTTCTATCAGATAAACATAATTTTCATGCATAAAAGGATCATTGAAAGAAACAAATCCATAGTAACACTTCCATAGTAGACACAATGTTTACCCTGGGAAAACCATCTCATAAGAAAAACCCAACAACTTCTTTAGATAATATTCTTCAACAAGATACAATGTCAAATATAGTGCCCAACACTAGTTACAGAAACAAAATAATGACGTGCAAGAAAGATACAAAATTACCTTTGAATAGGTGTTCCCTTTTGAGAACAGAGAGAGAGAGAGAGAGAGAGAGAGTATATCCCAAATATTATGCGTCTTGTGTTCCTCACTTGTCCTACTAGAGAAGTGTGCATCAATTGAGAGACAGAGAGAGTTGTGCTTGCTTAATGATAAAATGAACCGTGGAAACACTTTATTTATATTTTTTTTCACTAGAAGTTTCCACAGTTAGTTTGGCTTGATTTTTATTTATTCTTTAATGTATCAATTTTTATTTACATTTCAAGTTGACTTGTCATTTTTCCTTCTAAGGCCAATTTATCCATTTCTTTGGGTTAGTTGTGCTCTTCATTTCTTTTGACTTTCTATGAGACCTATTAAAATAATATTCCAATGCTACATAAACATCAACATCTTGCACCTTCCTTTATGCTTATATCATGGAGCATTCACTTGAGGGAGTATTCATTGTACTTTATTGATGGGGCCATCCTCTTTGGATTTTATTTTGCTTGAATTTGAGGAGGTCAATTTCACATATGGAGGAGATTTGGGGGTGAAAAATTAGATCTAGGTTCTTACCCATTGCTTAGTGGACAATTTCCTTGGAGCACTACCTTTGGAGAGCCTTTGGAGTTTAGGTTTTATTACTAATTTTCATCACTTAACCATCACTTGATGGAGGCACCCTCCGAGTCCTTGGGCCTTTCCTCTCTTGCATATTGTACATGTGGCATTGATCACCTCTTTCATGTATTATTTTATTATTGTTTGTTGGTTGTTGGAGTATTTTGGATTTGTTTACTCCATTATTGGTTAGATCTAATATCATATTACTTGTTTATTTTTGTGAATAGAAGGACTAAGACCTATATAAGGGTTTATCCTCTCATCCATTTGTATGGTTGAATTTTTGGAGCTCTCTCTCTCTCTCTCTCTTAATTGGTACATATTTTCTTGGAACAAATATTGTTGTAAAGGTTTGATTATTTCTCATGTATGACACTTTGCTATTGCTTGGAGCTTCATGGTTGTAAGTTGTATTGGGTATTTACATGGTAATTTCTATGCCTTAGCTTGGGCCAGTTAAAGGATATTATTAATTTGTTGGAGAAATGGATTTCAAGTTAATCTCTATTTAATCATTTCTTTTCATGTTGATTTAAATGGGATTTATGTGTTGTATATTTACCTTTATCCGGATTGTGTAACCTTACGCCTTTATTTATAGTGTGCAACCCTAAGATATTGAATGTAAGGGGGTTCTTCATTTGACTCCTTCCCTTGTAAACCCCGCTTCACCTTCACCTTCACCTTCACTGAGTAGGGTTTGGATTAGCTCATGCAATTATACTCCCTCAGTGACATATTAAGAAAGGTCATGTTGGTTGGTGATACTTTGACTATGTTTTCCCTTTGATTGGATTAACACTAGTCCTTGGAGTGACCTATTTCATCATACCATCGCCTGTTTATTTCATGTACTACAAAAAAGAAAAATGTTTTTCTAGACCTACCATTCACATCACCTTGTGCTTTATTGTTTACATCCCTAGTAATACTACCTTAAGAAATCCCCCATTGAGTTGGAGAAGAACCAACCAAAAGTGTGAAGAGGATTGGTGTGGTGATCACATTGGTATTTCCTATTGAGTTCCCCTTGGGATAGCATTTCTTCTTTTGGACTTCGACCACACATGCTAGTTGGAGAGGTAACACTTTTGGCGTCATTGTTGTGGATAAAGTTCAATCTATTAGAAATTTGAAGATTGTGTTTCATGATATTTTGTGAGAGGATTATTAATGTAGATTTTTATTCTAACATGGAGAATCAATGACGGAATGAATACCTTATTCCTTCGCATATTTTTGTAGGCTTTGTTGTGTGTAGAGGTGAGCACATGAAACATCTTAAAGGACCTTTGAAGGCTCATCTTGGTGGCACCACACATCATTTTCATTTGGTACAAGGTATGATTATGGTTCATTTTTATATTTTTAATTTTATGCTGAAAATTTTGAAATGGGAAAAATGAAGTTTTGAAGTTGAATACTTTGGTCCTTTGGTTGAGAATAACTTTCCTCAACTTGGTTTTTCAAACATCCTTTGATTTCCAAATAAGGGCTATGATCCAAATGCATTGTCTGATTATACTCCTTCATTCCATGGGTATGATGATTTGGTCATTCTGCACATTGCATCCTTCCTCATAATTGTGGACGATTTTAATATTATTCATGAGGATGATTTTATGAGAGTAATTGTTTTCACTTTAGAGGATGGTGCATTAGAATGTTATGAAAATATTGGTAGTAAGGAAATTTTGTCAGTAGCAAATTTTTTCAAGGTGTTCCTCTAACATTGTCACAATGAAGAAGAACACAAAAGTGAAAAGACTATTGCAGTGTCAGCCAAGGTCCTTCATTCATGAAGTGTCAAACAATATGTGATTTTGAAATCAAAGGTAGGTTAGATGAACATATTTAATTGTATTTCTATCCTTGTATCTATAAATTTATGTGAACTGTCAATATCTATAAGAAAAGTCACTTTGGTTTTCTTGATGTAGTCAAACGAAGTGTCAACCAAGGTCCTTAATTCACAAAGTGACATTTATTATCTTATCAAGTGGAAGAGCCTCCTAAAATATGAGGCCACCTAAGAGAAACCCGATTTTAGATCGAAACATTTGTCTTTACCTATGCTTCGAGGATGAAGAAATTTAGTAAGGGATGAGTTGTAATATAGCTAAATTATTAATTAATTTATTCATTTATTGGATCAAGGATCACCAGTTCATGAGTGAAGAGTTGCAACTCTTGTGCTCCATTGTATTTATGCAAGTGCTACTTGTTGTAATGTATCCATGGAATAAATAATAAAGTAAATTTTTATTTAAATCTGTTGAATTTTTCTTTGAAATATGTTTATCTTAGATATTTAATATTTAATTATGGAAATACAGAGCACTTGAAATCAATGAATCATTCATACACATAACCATTCACACATAACACTGAATGTACCCTAGCGAAAACCCTAAAAAATGTGAGGATGAAAAACCCCAACAAATCTTCAAAGTATAATTACGATAAATAGCAGAGGATGTCTTTTACAATAGTAGATTGATTTCGGAACCTCAGGCCCTAAGATAAGACAGAATAAACACCCTAGGTGTAAATACTAGGCGACAGAGAAGAGAGATCAACCATATTAACTTTGCAATGTGTCCAACACATAAATAACTTGCCAAATTAAGTCTCATGCAAGTTGTAGTGACTCACTGCATGGGGAATTAGGATCCCATGCAAAATATAGCTAATTTGGTTTCTTAGGAGAATAGTTATGTTCTTCGGTTTCTCCAATACTACATACCACAATGTGTAATTCCTTTCATCTTTGACATTATATTTATGCTCTACTGAGTTCAGGATGAAATCACCTTCTAATTGACTATAGGGTCACTTAGTTAGGATGATAACTCAAGTGTCATCATGCAAGTGTTGTAACAAATGTCATAAATTTAGTGTCAAGTTTAACTAAAGTGTTGTCATGCAAAACAATTTAGTTAACGAGTTCTTCTTTATTAACACTTTAGTTAACTATTCTTAATTGGAATCATACTTGATTGATTTACTGAAGTGACCACTGCGAGTTATTCTTTCATTAACTGACACATACATCGTTAATGTAATTGAAGCTTAACAATTAGAGTTATACTTAATCAACTGAAGTAATTCTCATGAGCAATTCAAATTCTTTTTGTTCTCTGTGCAATTTATCTTTATCTCTTATCTTTTTCACATGGTGTTGGGGTGCGCACCTTAACGGTCATTAATTTTGGTAAGTCCGCGGTTTTTGTGGAAGCTTGTAAGCGGAGTTGCAACGCAAAATAGTCTTAGGGGTGTCGGGGGTGCGTCAAAGTCCCTCTTTTTGTAAATGTCCCATATTTGCGGGTTCCCATGGTTTAAGTCCATGATATTGTAATAGTGCACTTGTATAAATAAGGCACTCATGTAAAGGAGTCAAGTAAGGTCATAGTAGGTTCTATTATGATGATAAATTAAGGTGAAGGCCTATTTTGGTTTAAGGTTAAGTCCCAACTGTGTGTGTGGACGACCTCTGCAGCTGAGTGCGCAGATCTGCAGCTAAGTGCGCAGTTTTGGGTGATTAAAAGGATCTCCAGCTGAGTGCGCAGATCAGAACTATGATTTTGTAAAGAGTTGAATATAAACACGGTTCTGTGGATGTAGCCCCTACACTGGGGGTGAACCACGTTATATCTTGTGTTGTGGTGGTTCTTTTGTGTTGTTTCTGTTATGTTTTTATGCTTTTGATAAGTAGGTGAATGCTAAAGTAAGATAACTGTTAAATATTAAATTCACTATGAATTCCCAGTTAAGGGTTAAGCAAGAAACATCTTTTATCTAACTGCGAAGCTATTTAAGTGAATGTCGAAGCTCTATTTTGTATAAATATTTGTTGTTAAGGATAAAGGTACAGTAATATCCCTCTTTTGCTTGCAGAAACCCGATTCTACGACACCCCATAGTTGTTTCGGGTGAGACTGCAACCTGTTCGCAGGTTGTTGCCAAAAGGGCCAACACTGTGGGTCTTTTTGTTGGTGCGAAGATAATAGTATAAAACCTGGGTCTGCCCTAAGCCCAACAAATTGGTTCCGTTGCCAGTTGAACTCAGTATCTGCTTTAAGAGGGATCTACGTCGTACCTGAAGGGCTATGTTTTGGAGGCCCCCAGTAAAAGAAATCGGTGACTGGATTGAAGCTACCTATCAGAAATTTGTTGAACAAGAAAATAAGGATCCTCATCGTAGCTCAGAAGACTTCTTACAAAGGTACGTTTTTACTGATATTCATGAAATTTTATTTGGTAGTATCCACATAGAATTGCACCAGTGGTTATCCAGGTTGACAGAAAGAAAGACCAACTTCAAGGAAGATCAGTTTCTTGACTGGACCCCTACAAGAATTAACATATTGAAAAGAGTGTACAATGCGATATCACGAGCTATTGATTTCTGGACAACGCGAACCCTTGAAGCATTTGTGACGGAGTTTTCCATCGATACAAGTACCTCTTTTAGCGAAGCTGAAAGACAGTTTTTCAAAGGACCAAGGGGTAAGTACTTGAGTTCATTTAGTCTACAAATTAAAATGCTCTTGGCTGAGAAAGGCATATTGCTTATAGAATCATATTGCTAGAATTATTGCTATTAACCTATGTTTGCAAGTGAAAGTGACTTTGACGACCAAAGTGGTTTGCTGCGAAGCGGTAAAAGATACAAGAGAAACCTACAATCCTATACCCTAGGCCAGAATACTGGTTATTCCCCATTAAGTCTAGAAGACCCTGAATCTGAAGAAACCCCTTTTGTTAGAAACCCTCCTATAACTCCGCAGCGCAGATTTGTTACCCCTGAGAACCCGTCGCAGTCTGAAAGTAACCCTAGCCCGAGTATTCCTGTTGCAGGTCAGTCTACCCGAGTAAGTTCTTCCCCCCCTCGATCCACTATGGCCCATATGTATGATGATATCAAGCTCCCAGTCTTCAAAGGAACTGGATCAAAGGATCCAGAACAGTTTTGGTTCTTATGTGAAGCTGTTTGGACTGCTAAGAACATTATGGATCAAGATATAAGAAGAGTGCAGCTGGTCACTTCTTTTAGAGACCGAGCTTTGACCTGGTTTATGAATTTTTCCAGTACTCAGAACCATGTCTTGGTTGATATCAAAACAATAAATGATCAAAGAGTTCAAGAAGCCTAAATCAGAGTCACAGTGTATAACTGAACTGAAAGAGATTCAGCAAAGGCGAGGTGAATCAGTTTGGGTCTTTGATCAGAGGTTCAAAGTTCTGCTAGATCAAGTTAGTTTCACTATTAGACCAGTACAGCACAAAGAATGGTTCATTGCAGCCCTATTACCTCATATCAGAACTCCACTTATGCAACAGAAGGTTGCTAATCAGCAAGAAGCTTTGGAAATTGCTATGAAACTTGAAACAGCTCCTGTCGAAGACAATTCTGGCATAGCCCAAATACAAGCACAGTTAGCAGAAATGGCTTTGGAGCTGCGCAACATGAAAAAAGGGAAATCTCTTCAAGAAGAGGTTTGGTGTACACGATGTAAGACAGAAGGTCACGACAAGGAACAATGTCCTGTGTTAAGAAATTACCTGAATACTGGTGCACCAAACCCGTTTAACCCTATTGTTCTATATTGTGAGATCTGTAGAACAACTGGCCAGAATCGACCTGAAGACTGCTATCTGCTACAAAGATATGTGCAAGTACCTAAGAATCCCTATTGCAAGTTCTGTAAGTCAGTTGGACACAATGAAGATGAATGTCGCAGCTTTGACCTTATGAGAGAGCAAACCTATGATGCTTATAGGGTACAAAACGATGCACAAGGCAATGATGGATATGGTTACCATGATGGTCGAGGTAGTTTCAGAGGTCGTGGTCGTGGTGGTATGCTTGGAAGAGGTCAAGGCCAGGTTGTTTGCTTTAACTGTAATCAGGCAGGACATGTAGCTAGAGACTGTCAGAACCCAACTACGACATGTCGATATTACAGAGCAGTAGATCATGTCATTGAGCAATGTCCATAGCTGATAGCCAAGATACAAGAAAGACATGGTGCTCCTACCTAGAATATTCAGATGATTGCTGTAGAGCAAAGACCTTCCCCAGCCATTAACGTTGTTACAAGGAGTGGAGCTACGACGCAAGTGCAGAATAAGGAGAAACATCCTGACGAGGCTTGGGTTCGTAAGACCCCAGAGAAAGTTCCAACCTTAGATGTGGGAAGAGAAAAAGAAACATTTATGGAAGCCAAAAAATACTTTGCTGATCTGAGTACATCAGTAGCACCTGCGCAACAGCATCAACAACAGTTACAGCCTCAAGAAGCTTCGACGAATAAAGTAAGTACACTGTCATCTTTTTTACAGAGTTGTATGAAGCTTTTAAGGAATCAGAATGCTTTAAATGAGTTACAGAAAGTTATTGCTTCTTGTGAACCTCAGTGAAGCTTTGGTAAAGAAAAAATTGTTAATAGAGTTAGAAGGACTGGAAGAGAAATGAGATTGCATGCTCAGATAGGAGAGTATGACATGACTGATATCATTTTAGACCTGGGATCAGAAGTAAGTGTCTTAACTAAGCAGAAATGGGAAAAAATGGGAAAACCTACCCTTGAATGGTCCCCTATACAGTTGATATTAGCCAATCAGTAGAAGATTGTGCCCCTAGGAAGATTCCCTAGTGTACCAGTAGACATTGATGGAGTTAGTACCTTAGCAGATTTTGAAGTCATTGAAATAATTGATGATAGAAACCCCTATCTAGCGTTGCTAGGAATTGAATGGGCAATAGAGAATTCTGCAGTAATCAACCTTAAGAACAGGCAGATGACTTTTGAAGGAAAATGCTTGAGAGTCATAGTACCCTTGGACCCCTCTCAAGGAGAAAGGTACACAGATCTAGTCAGAGATGAATATCAGGGTGTTTTGGATCATATCTACAACATCACAGCTAAAGAAGAAGACTATGTTAACCCTAATACTGAAGGTATAATGGATTGGAAGTGTGACAATTCTTGCATGACTGATTCAAACGAAGGCTTAGAGAATTGGTAGAATAGACTTTATGAACTACATGGACATCGATGTGCAAGAATTACCAAGTCTCTCAGATGGCTTGGCTCACAAACAAGAGTCTTACCTATTTTTTATGGCTTGACAGACCCCGAAGATTTTATTCTGCAATTCTCAGAGCAGGTACCAGATTCACAGAAAATGAAGACTCTAGATTCAGTATTTAGAGACACAGCTGCCAGATGGTGGAATGGTCATAAAAAGTATATCCCTAGTTGGGGATCTTGTCAAAAGTTCCTTCTCCTGACGTTCATGGATCAACCTCAGGAGGTGCAAAGTAGATTTAATGGTAAGACTAGCCCTCAAGAACATTTGGAGCAGTGCTACGAAGCATGGAAGCATGTACCTCATGAAGAATGGGTACATAGGTTTATACACACTCTGGAACCTGTAGCAAAGAACTGGTATGTAGAGGTGGAGCTTCTCCATGGCACTGTAAGTTGGGATAGTTTTGTTGATAGTTTTGTGCTCACATTTGCTATTAATGAGGTTTTCCCTGCTTTGGACGCAGCTGTTAGATTGATCCATACTAAGGTGTTTAATGATAAAGAAATAGCAAAGTACCAACCTGATTGGAAGGAACAAGAAGCTAATGCAGTAGAATGCTATAACCTTGCAATTGACGAGGATGATGACCCGCACAACATTAACATTCCTGAGTCAAAAGGACATTGCGAAGTACATGGACCAGCAGTCGAAGCACCTGAAGTGACTCAGCCCTTGAAAACAAGGAAAGTAAACATTGGATCATAATAAATGCCTAAGTATGCTACCATTGGAGATTATTGGGATGAAGAAATGGTGAGCAAAGTGACCCAACTTCTCCATGAGTACCAAGACTTATTTCCGATGAAGTTCTCAGAAATGAAAGGTGTCCTTGGTGATATAGGAATGATAAAAATCCCTTTGAAACCTGATGCGAAGCCTGTGAAACAGCTCCCTTATAGGTTGAACCCCAAGTACAAAGAAAAAGTGAGGATGAAGTTAGATAAGATGCTCGCTGCAGGAATCATTGAGGTTGTGGAAGACATTCTGTCGTGTGTCGAAGCTTGAAGCTCTTTTGAAACCAGTGCCAAGAAATGTCAAAGGTCCTTATTGTGGTGCAGCCAAAGTTACTGGTTGTGCCGAAGAAGGAAAGCTATGTCGAAGCTTAAAATGCGACCGTTGGGAAAAATCAGATTTGGCGGCGTCGGTACGTTAACTGTATTAACTGCCTGTAATGATGAGATTTTGGGAAATCTATCGCCATTTGGACAAGATCTCTGTCATATTTGGTGTCTTCAATGCACAGTTATGGCAGATTTGGTCATTGGATTCTATAAGAAGACATCTAGCCCTGCGAATTTCGCACTACACATTTTCTTGAGTTTTACAATTACGTCCATATCAGCTGATCGCGAAGTTCAGGAATTATTAAGAGAATTTGAACTGAGGGGTCTACAGAACCTTATGAGCAACCCACCTGCATCTGCACCCCGTGAATAGACTCCTCCAGCATCGACTCAGCCAATGCAGACACGATCTACCAGGAAGAAGTTTAAGCCCAAATTTTGTTCTAAGTGGAATGAAGACAGACACAAGCAATCAGGGAAAACACTGGAGGATCCCGAGATGAATACGTCTGGTTCACCAGAGATCCCACCTGAAGGGGATGAGAATGTTGCATTGCAGCATCCACCATATCTTCTACCTGTTCGACCAAGAGTTCAGCCACCTCGGCGAAACGCCAAGTTCACTTTACGTACCCCTTCGCTGCCACAAGATGTGCAGTTGGTCGGGTCAATGATAGGGAAAATAGACCAACTGAAGTACACAGACCATGATACAAATGATTGTGGGAAATTCCCATAGTTTGCACCTGGGACATACTTGCACTCTGTCCACTATCCGGAGATTGGAGCGACATTGCTAGAAGTGAAACAGTGGACTGCTGGCTTGGAGAAAGCTGGTTTGTTAAAGATGCTCAATGTTCCCCACTTCGGTCGCAGCACACAGGTGACCGTGGTGGTCAAGTAATTATTGGCATTGGTGCATGATGGGCACCTATGGATCAAAAACTAGAAAATAGCCATCAATGGAGAACTCATTCACCGGATTACGGGCTTGTCGAAGGAAGGGCCTAATCCTAGCATTGAGTTTACGGGAAAACATGAAGACGCGAAGCTAGCACAGAGCATGAAGGAACGCTTCGGGCTAAAGAAAGGAAAGCGAGGGTATCAAACCTTGACCATTCAGCATCAAAACATTCGATTCGCCGTAGAACTCTTAGCATGAAAGCTAATGCGAAAGTGCAGACCGAATGAAGTATCTGCCCCGATCGTCAATATTGCTGCGAACTGTGCCAAAGGCTACAGTTACAAATGGGCAGAGTACATTGCCAAGGAATTCCTTGAAGATGTCCATGATGCATAGGAGAAAGGTAGACCCTTTAACTATTCATGGCTGATAGTGCATATTGCATTGGTAGGATGGAAAGAACCTACCGAGGCGCAGTTTGTTGATGTGCCTCTGAACATGCCTGGTGCAGCAAGGTACGCATCTCTTTGGGTGTCACAGGACAAAGCATCCCAGTAGATGACGAACTATGTGTTCACCTTCTATGCCACGAACATATCCTATGAGATCCTGCAAACACCGCGGCTCAATAATGAGTTATTTTCTTAGTATGCGGTAGTGGCCAATTTCAAGGCCGACATGCACAATGTATTCATCCAGGCCCGTGTAGATAATAAACATGCATGCTGGAAGTTGCCATATGTGGTGACCCAATAAGACATCCTCGCAGTAGTTCAGCAGCGGCCGGCTGAATGGCGGAAGGATGCAGGGACAAAGCCCAACATTCAATCCCTCCAGTCACCAATGTGGGTGCTGGCCCTAGTCAGACGCAGCAAAATGACCCACCCGAAGAAAGAGAAGAACAAAGTGAGTCGCAGCAGAGTGAAGGTGACCAGAGTGGAGATGGTGGAGGTGATGAAAAAGAGGAAGAATCGGTCAAGACAATATCAGACCCCAATCGTCCAGATAAGTGCAAGTCGCCAGAGGCAGAGGAAGTTGCTAAGCCTCATCCCAGGAAGAAAGCTAAGGCGTCGAAGGGTACGAATATCATGGAAGAGACTGCTTTGACGATTGAGGAGCTTGATCGGGCGCTGACAAAATCTACAGAGGCATTAACCAGCAAATGGAAATATTTTGCAGCTACGCACCTTGATGCGCTCACTGGCGTAGCGCAGCCAATTGCAGAACTTAAGACGCTAGCAGAAAAATCAGTAACTGGCACTACAGCAAGCAGTGTCCCAGTAAGCACGTAGCCAGACACAAGACAATGGCCATCCAGAGATAACAAAGGACAAGTGTCAAGTGCAGCCCTCATAATAACTGACGCAGCGTCTCACTCGGAAATGAGCATGATAGTCGTGATAGATTACACCAAGTTGTATATGACGGAGCTGCACCTTTGTCAACTAGCAATCATGAGGGAGATCCAAGAACGCGATAGCTTCTCACACAGGTAGTTGGAAAATACCATGAAGCAGAGAGAGCGCCTCGCAGCGCAGTTGGAGGAAGTGGAGCAGAGGAAGAAGAACGCAGAACATAAGAAAGTCACATTGGCATGAGTATTGGATGAGGCATGTTGAAGTCTTCCTGACTTCGAAATGCAGGCAGAGGAAGAGCCGAAGCAAAGAATCACCAAGCTGAAAGACTACGCACAGTAGTCTCGCAGTAAAATAGAGAAGCTAAAAGTAGAACATGAGGCTCAGATTGAGGAGCTTCAACTTCGCATCATCCCGGAGAGCCCACTAGAGGTCAGGGAGCAGCACCGTAGAGATATTAAGGCCTCAACGACGAAGATCTCAGATCTTGCAAGAAGCGCAGCAAAACTGCTAGAGGAAACCATCAACGCCTGGGCCAACCTGTAGGATAATCCACAAGTAGAAAAGCTGCAAGAAACCATCAAGCAGTGACAGACAGAGATGGATGCAGTGAAAGAGGAAATTAAGACTCTGCCTCCTATGCAGAAGATGCTCAAGGTAAAGCAAAGCAAGGAGCTCTACCAGGAAATTGAGTCGTGCAGAATGAAAGAAACACTACTGGAAAATTCTATGCAGCCCCTTGTCAACGAGGCCTTGGAGTTGAGTACTGCTGCAGAAAACCAGCTCAAAGTTCTGAAGGAGTATGATGCATTTGCACGGGAAAAGGCCAGCGAAGCATCAGTAGCAGCATTGCAGGAGTTGGTGGATAAGGAGCAAGCAGCTGACGATATCATGCACGGCCTCGACAAGCAGTTTATTATCTTCTCCAACAATATTCTCCCACCAAACAAGTAGCAGAGTGTCCCGGGATGGGACACTGGTGAGTCTTAGGGGCCTGTTGGGGCACGCGCCTTAACGGTGATTAATTTTGGTAACTCCGTGGTTTTTGTGGAAGCTTGTAAGCGGAGTTGCAATGCAAAATAGTCTTAGGGGTGTCGGGGGTGAGTCAAAGTCCCTCTTTTTGTAAATGTCCCATGATTTGCTGGTGCCCATGGTTTAAGTCCATGATATTGTAATAGTACACTTGTATAAATAAGGCACTCATGTAAAGCAGTCAAGTAAGGTTATAGTAGGTTCTATTATGATGATAAATTGAGGTGAAGGCCTATTTTGGTTTAAGGTTAAGTCCCAGCTGTGTGCATGGACGACCTTTGCAGCTGAGTGCGCAGAGGGTTTTTGTAAGAAAGGTTCTGCAGCTGAGTGCACAAATCTATAGCTAAGTGTGCAGTTTTGGGTGATTAAGAGGATCTGTAGCTGAGTGCGCAGATCAGAACTGTGATTTTGTAAAGAGTTGAATATAAACACAGTTCTGTGGACGTAGCCCCTACACTAGGGGTGAACCACGTTATATATTGTGTTGTGGTGGTTCTTTTGTGTTGTTTCTGTTATGTTTTTATGCTTTTGATAAGTAGGTGAATGCTAAAGTAAGATAACTGTTAAATATTAACTTCGCTGTGAATTCCCAGTTAAGGGTTAATCAAGAAATGTCTTTTATCTAACTGCGAAGCTATTTAAGTGAATGTTGAAGCTCTATTTTGTATAAATATTTGTTGTTAAGGCTAAAGGTACATTAATATCCCTCTTTTGCTTGCAGAAACCTGATTCTGCGGCACCCCATAGCTATTTCAGGTGAGACTGCAACCTGTTAGCAGGTTGTTGCCGAAAGGGCCAACACTGTGGGTCTTTTTGTTGGTGCAAAGATAATAGTATAAAACCTGGGTCTTCCCTAAGCCCAACACATGGTCCTTGTGTGCTAAATTTAATTTATTTATCATATCATATTATACTAGGAATATTTGTTTAATGTTATGATCATATTATATTACTCTCGTTCCAAGTGGTCATATGCTAATTCACTCTATAGGTGGCCAATATCTAGAGGAGACTTAATAGATTTATCCATATTGAATTACCATGGTTAGTAATAGATCACACAACATTAATGCTTCTACACGGAAAGCATCACCTCTACACTAGAGGTACACCTCAACACATGAGGATCTGACTTGACACATAAGTCCTTAGCCTTGTCCAACAAGACTGTACAAAATCATCACTTTGGCATATCAAAGTATTCACCTCAACACATGAGGAATAACCATTTACACCGAAGGATTAATAATTCTTGATTCAAACCCAAGAATTTACTTCAAGTTCCTGAGTCCAACTTAGGCTTCCTACCTCAACAAATGAGGCCTAATCCAGACACAATATTGTCTTGGAGAATGACTCGTGATGTTGTAAATTTAACACTCCCTCTCAGTGAGGGAGGCATTCTATTCCATGCAAATCTTGTCTTGGAAGTACCTATACTTCTTCACTAACAGAAGCTTTGTTAACACATGTTCAATATACTCTACAATAGCAATGTATTGAAGTCTTAATACACCTATTTGGACCATGTCTATGGTGAATTGATACTTAATCTCAATGTATTTCAACTTATCATGAAACACAGGGTTTTTGAGAGCTTATTACATCTCTAATTATCAGAGATAATGTTTGTAGTCTCAAGATTCTCCCCAAAAAACCCAACAAGTAGCATCCTAAGCCACATTACTTCTCGAGAGGTAGTACTAACCACAATATACTTTTATTATGTAGTACTAGTTGTAATACACGTTTATTCTATAGTAATATCCTCAATACACTTTGCTTATGTGGTACTATCCACAATACACTTTGCTTCTATAGTACTAGCCATAATACTTCCACCACTATTGGAGTTGGAAGAACCAAGTAACTTTTACCTCACCACTGGAGGCATATATGAGTCTATAAGCAATAGTATCTTAAAGGTATCTAAGAAACTGGATCAAGATGCTCACAACACAACATATATTAGGTCTACTATGTATCAAGTACATAAGGGATGAATGAGTTGACAATAACTGCTAGAATCCAGAAGCTCCAATCTAGAATCTGACTCGTGTAGTCTCCTCAAACTAGAAACTAATAGTGTGGTCATGGATTTGCAATCCACCATACCAAAAATTTGCAACACATCGATTGTTTGATTTCTTTACAAAATAAAAATATCATATTTTCTTTGCAAAACTTCAAGATCAAGAAAGTAGTGCATAAGACTTAAGTCTTCGAACTCAAAAGTGAGCTCCCTCTTGCACTAAACAATCTATTGTTCCTCTCCGATAAGGAACAAGTCATCAACATAGTGAAAAAATATTAAAGGTAAGTTCTTCATAATATTTAAGTACATGTTTGAATTAGCTTTTCTTTAGAGAATCCTAATATCCACAAAGACCAAACCTGCGAGGACTGCTTAAGCCCATACAAGGATTTCTTATGTTTGCATACATGGGACTCTTCCCATAAAATCCTCATATTGCAATATGTAAACGTCTTCGTCAACCTAACCATTGAGGAAGGAGGTCTTTACATCCATCTTAGTAAATCTTCCATCCTATGATAGATGTAAGTGAGATCATAGATTGAATAGTGGTGTACCTGGACACATGAGCGAATGTATCATCATGGCCTATGCCTTATGTCTATGACAAACCAAGGGATACTAATATGGATTTATACTTTTCAATACTACCGTCAACAAAATGCTTGATATTATAAATCTATCTGGAAGTTACTATGGACTTTTCTTCATGTTCATGAACAACTTCCCAAACATCATTCTTCATAATAGATTCATATTCCTTTACCATGTCATCTTTACATAGTTGATGCTTATCAGCTTCTTCATAGGTAGAATGTTTTGAATCACTAAAGTGACTCATCTATGCAACATACCCTTAAATATATTTCAAGTCTCTTTCTCTCTCCAGATGAACCTAATGGTGCTACATGCCTTTCTGTATCTTGTAGAATGTCTGAACACCATGTGAATATTTGCTTAGCAAGAGGTACATCAAGTGACCTCTTAACTATTTCTATTGGCTCTTCATGAACTAGCGAATCCGAACACTCTTCTAGATTCTCCATCTCAAAATATGAATGGGGAGAACTAGAATCAAGATCCTCCATCATGAGAGCCTCATGCTCCTCCATGTCTAAATCACACCGAATATATTTAGAGCGCTTGAATGCAACCTCTTCATGGAATGTCACATCTCTGCTGACTCCAATGTGTCTTTCACCTGGCACATAAATTCTGTAGACTTTGGACGATTCACTATAACCAACAAAGGTGCCCTTCTTTCTGGACAGCTCCACCTTTGTCCTCTTCTCTTTCGGTACATGAATGTATACAAGAATATTGAAGATCCTAAAGTGAACACTTCTTGAGGAGTCTTCTCTTCTAGAATAGCATGAGGGATTCTATTTTGGATATACACAACTACACTAGTGTCTTTTTCCTAGAAGGAGGTAGATAGATCTTGATCATGCATCATGGCTTTTGCAGCTTCACAAATTTGTTCTGATATTTCTTTCGACATCCCCATTATGCTATGGGTTGTATGGTAAAATCAAATGTATTCTTATCCATTTAGAACAAATCTCATCATTTTTATCTTCTATACGATAGATTCTACAAGTCAAAATCAGTCAAGTGATTAGAAACCTTGCATAATCCAATCATTTTAAAGAAATGACAAATAGTTCGCACAATTTATGCAAACATTTGGCATTGTAGGATACTCACTCAATCATAACATGTGCTATATGAGCTTTCTATTCACCAATAAAAGAAAAAAAAACTTTAATATATGCTCATCATGTTATACTATAACATACTTCCTAATTCTAGTAATACAAATCTCCATATAAATATAATGAAACATATTCCAAAAAAATTATATCTAATTTACAATATCAATTGATAATAAAAATTAAAATACTTATCTTTTATTGTTTTTGGGGCTCCCTATTGATCTATTCTTCATTCCTTGATCTTCTTTCTTGACAGAAGCTCACTGCATCTTAACTTGGAAATTTGGTGCAAGAGGTAGCGAATCTCTACATGGGTTAAGGAAGCCTCATGTAGAATATAGCAAATCACTGTATGGAGAAATTTATTTGTACCTCAAACTCATCAATCCTCTCTTCATCTGTGTCGTAAGATCAAGGTTTTCTTCTTTGGTGGAAGCAGTCTTGCTTTGGATTCACTCTTCCTCTTGGAGGGAATCATGCCACAACCTCTCAAAGTTAGGTTACGCCTTTCGACCATTAACAAAAATCAAGAATGTCTCCCATGAAGATGGGAGCAAGGAAAAAATTAGGGGCTAAATTTATACCATGGGCTATTTTTTTGGCCATTTTCCCCCCCAAAAAATCACCAATTTGCCTTTTTTTCAAAGGTTATTCGCCCAAATTTCATGGGATAATTTTTTTTACTCTTAAAATCGCCAAAATTATCCATGAAATTTTTAAATTCCTTATAAATTTGAATATGTTTTAAAAAAAAATCGCCAAACTTTTTATGGTTGAAAATTTAAGAATTAGTAAGATTTTCCAAGGTTTCTATACTTTGAGAAATTTATGAATCCTTAAAATTTCCCCTGGATGGGAGACCATCAATAGTGGTTTGAATGAGATTATCATTGTTAACACCCAAAAATGGTTAACTACCTCATCTACCCCACTACATGGCTCATTTGTCCATTTGCCTACCATATTTCCCTGAAAATCCCACTAAAAAGCCTCCAAAAGGCTTAAAATGCCTCCAAAAGGCCAAAAAACCCCTTTTTCCTCCAAAAAAGTCCAAAATTCCTCTAAAAATAGCAAAATCCCCAAAAGGGAAGAAAAAATATAAAATAATGAGGAAAAGGAGGAAAAACCCTAAACAAGCTGCCCTAAACCATATGGTTTCCAAAACCATGGGCCAGCACTCCACCACTAAAAAAACTATAAATAAGTGGTAGAGACCCCTCATTTCACATCCACAGTCATAAGCATCCTGCCTCTGCCAAAATTATTCTCGAAACCCTAGCTTACCATCAAGCTACTTTCACCATTGAGAACTCTTTTTGGCCCATTTCCACCACCGGAAAAGGAAAAGAAGCAGCTTGGAGCTCGAAGCCACCGACATCGGACCAGCGCAACGGACTCCACCAACCTCCTCATCGGAGGTAATATCAATAAAAAAACACCATTATACATTTCTTTACTGTTTTTGCTTCATGTTATTTACTTTTTACTGCTTTAGCTTAGTCTTTGATTCAGTTTGTCTTTATTTAATTCATACACATCATTGAACTGCTACTAAGGATTCCAGATTCCTTAGTAGGTGCTCATCAGCACAAGCTAGGGTGAAAACCCTAGCTACAATCATTATCCACCACTACTCCAATGATAGTAAGTTGATCTCTTACATGAGACATCTTTGTAAGGAAAGAATCCAAAACCTTGTCCTTCTCCATCTTCAGATTCCTTAGCTTATTCTTCAATTCTCTCTTTTGACTCGTGGCCTTCTACTCATAGATATTTGTCAAAGTATCGAAGTATTCCTTTGCAGTCTTCAAAGGAGTAATCACCATCATCAAGTTGTCCTTCAATGAATCATAGATGATCCATTTATCTTTGGCTTGATTCTTTGAAGGTAGTGCTTCGTGCATCAGTAGAAGGTTCATCCGCCATATTGGATACATAGCCTTATAAGTTATGTTCTTCTAGGATTCTCAAAATCTCGTCCTTCCAAGTGTTGAAATTCAAGGTTCCTTCAAGTCGGTCTTCCGGTCTTATTGATATTGATGACATTATCTTCAAGTATTGTGCTCTACTTCTTATAGTATAATCTACGTAGGCTCAATCTTGATTGCAAAACTCAACTGCTTCACGCCTTGAGCTCTGATACCATGTTCAATTTTTGTTGAAATATGTTGATCGTTGATCTTTAATCTTTAATTGTGTAAATACAGAGCACTTGAAATCAATGAACCATTCATACACATAACAAAGGGTGTACCTTGGGGAAAACCCTTAAAACTATGAGGATGGAAAAACCTAGCATATATTCAAAGTATAATTATGATAGATATCAAAGAATGTATTTTACAATAGCAGATTTATTTCTCCACCCTAGGCGCAATATAAGAAAGAATAAACACCCCATGGGTGTAAATACCAAGCGATAGAGAAGAGAGATCAACCAGATTAACTTTTCAATGTGTCCAACACATAGATAACTTTCTAAATTCAGTCTCATGCAATTTGTAGTGAATCGCTGCATGGGGAATTAGGATCCCATGCAAAATCTAGTGAATGCCTTCGTAGGAGTATAAGTCTGCTCTTCGGTTTCTTCAATATTGCATAACACAATCTGTAATTCCTTTCATATTTAACATTATATTTATGCTCTACTGACTTTAGGATGAACTCACCTTCTAACTGACTATAGGATCACTTAGTTGGGATGCTAACTCAAGTGCCATCATGCAAGTGTTGCAACTCAAGTGTCATAACTTAAATGTTGTCTCTTAGTTTAGCTAAAGTGTTGTCTTTTAGTTTAATTAAAGTGTTGTCATGCAAAATACTTTAGTTAATTAGTTCTTCTTTATTGAACACTTTAGTTAACTTTTCTTAACTGAAATCATACTTGATTGATTTACTGAAGTGACCACTGTGAGTTTTATTTAATTAAAAGAGGAATACATTGTTAATGTAACTAAAGCTTAAAAATTAGGTTATGCTTAATCAATTGAATTCATTCTCATGAGAAATTCAAATTCTCTTTGTTCTCAATGCAATTGATCTTTATCTCTTATTTTTTCTGCATGGTCCATATGTGCTAACTTGAATTTATGTATCATATCATATTAGTTAAGAATATTTATTTAATCTTGTGATCATATTGTATTACTCTTGTTACAAGTGGTGATATGCTAAAGTAATTCACTCTAGAGGTGGCTATTCCCTAGAGGAGATTTAATATTTTTATCCATCTCGAATAACCATGGTTAGTAATACATCATAGAACATTAATACTTTGACAATGAAGCATCACTTCTACACTGGAGGTCTACCTCAACACATGAGGATTCAACTTGACACATAAGTTTTTAGCCTTGTCCAACAATAATATACAACATCGTCACTTTGACATATCGAAGTATTCACCTAAACATGTGAGGAATAACCTTTTACACTGAAGCATTTGTTATTCTTGAGTCCAACCCAAGAATTTACTCAAGTTCCTGCGTCCAATTTAGGCTCCCTACCTCAACACTTGATTCCCAATCCGGACACAAGATTGGGTTGGAGAATGACTCGTGATGCTATAACTTTAACAAAATATCCTACAAACCCCATTTGTAATGCTGATTTTGGGCATCATATTGTGCACATTTTTGCAAACTTATTTCATCCATCTTTTCTAATTTTTAGGGCTCTTTTTGGGCATATTTATCAAGGTTATTTTTTACTATGGTTGAAGGGTTTCGATGTAGGTTTCTCAATACATTTGGAGAAGGTTTATGGGACTAAAAACGCAATTTCTAGCCATATTTTCCTCTTGTATTGGTCATATAATACCTAATTTTCTAGTAATAAATGATGTTTTATGGGATGTAAATTGTAAGGTACAATAGGGTTTTCATGACATAAATTTTCAACCACCTAATTCCTTCAATTATTTCATTTTTAGCATGCATATCTATTGTGAACCAAATCCTTAAGATAGGATAAGATTAAAAAAAGTACACACCATGTACAACAATGTAGCTATGGATCACAACTACAATATAGATAAGAGAGATAATTTATACAATAACTCCTTAAATAATAGGATATCCTTCTCCAACTACCCCAAGAAATTCATATCATCATTTCCTTGTTCCTGAACAATAACTACATTACCTTTACATATACATATTCACTCATTTCACATGAGGACGACCACTATTACATATACATTTAACTCCGTATATGTCCCCCCCTTAGGTCATATCATAATACCCTCCTTCGAAAAGATTTGCAGTTAATGGATTTACATGTGATGAACCAAGTAATAGGATTCCTTTATATTCATGCTTTATTGTTTCCATTGATGGTGATCTATCCATACGAATTTGATTATTTTTTGTCTCAATATTTGATGGCTAGTCGTTGCATGATTTTGATTCCATGTGTTGTGAGTGTGAGTTCACTAATTTGTTGTAATTTATAGTCTCTGATGATATCTTGTTGAATAATAGTTTTCTAATGTTGTACTCCATGAATATTGTCGTGTATTCAATCTTCTTCTTTGATAGTGTCCCTACAGATATTCTTGTATTTCTTGGAATATTTCTTGGTAATAAGGATGCCAATATGGTTTCACATTTGCTAGTTTCTCTTCTTTCTGTGCACCCATATCATCAATATTTTTTTCATAAATAATTACATCCTCTATCCTCTATGCTTGGTATTTGATTAATCTTTCCTTTGAAATAATACCCTCATATTTGACATGTACAACTTCAAGCTAAATATCAATTTCTTCAAGTATTTTTTGGTGTCCTTCTAGAATCTTATCCTTAAGACATCATAATATACAAGAGAACACACTAGTACAACAATGTAAACATGGAGCACAACTACAATATAGATAATAAATATAAGTTACATGGTAACTCCTTAAATAATAGGAGGTCCTTATTCAATTTCCCCAATACATTTATATAATCATTTCCGCGTTCATCAACAATGACTAAATTACCTTTATATATACATATTCACTCATTACACATGAGGCCCCTTCATTAGGCCAAAATCTATTAAATATACATTTACTTATTTACATATAAATTTAGTCCCACATATTCTTGCTTGGGGTCATATTATATACATTTAACCCCATATATTCCCTTGCTTGGCAGTTAAAGAGTTAGAATATAATATGACCCCAAGCAAGAATATATTGAATTAAAAATATATTCCCTTGCTTGGCAGAGCTTGACAGTTAAACAGTTTCAAATTATTGAATTGAGATCATTGGTTTGTTTGTGTGTAAGATTCTGATGGTTGTTTTTATTTTCTTACTGAAGGGGGCTTGAGGTTAGCTTGAGGCTTACTTAGATTTTCTTAAAGATAACGCAGATTCGATGCTTGTACATGATTCACAGGTAAAACTTACTTCCAGGTTTACGATGTAAGAAATTAAAACTCGGAAGACCAAACGAGTAAGCTAGAAAAGATCCTTAAACTCTATTTAATGTCTAGATTATGGAAGTGTAAGAATTCCTAGGCCTATAGCAAAGTTTACACTACCTAGGTAGCAAAATGGAGTTGGTAGTGATGATTATTTGTTCTAGCAGATAAATTATGGCATATAGTCATCCAACATGTTTTTAGTTGAATGCAGTATTATGAGCCTAAAATACATTCTCCGTGTTTTATAACTATGCACTTTACCATGTTAACCTAGAATTTACCTTAGCATCAAAACTAACATCATTAATTTTGCACTAGAAATTAAATAAACAAACCAACCTAGGCATATATAATCGATGCATAACAAATATACTAACCTAGTCATATATATTCTATGCATAACAAATACACTAACCTAGGCATATATATTCAATGCATAATATTGAAATGTCTATTTTTAACAATTGTAATTTACACGAATCGCAATGTTACAAACTATATCACGCATGAAAATATTTCAATGCTAGTGGGATCCACATGGTGGATGCTCACTGGTTGGAGGTTTTTGGGCAATAAACCCTAGGCGTTTACATATGTTTTTCCCTAAAACACATTTTTATTTTCAACAGTTGTTTGTTTGGAAAGGAGGAACATGCTGACAGGCACTCGGCCTTCTAGGGTCTATGCAAAAACTGTCGTTCTTGACTTGGTCGTGACATTAGCGAGTTTGTTACTCTAGGTTTTCACCATTGATGTTTCCTTCAAGCTCGACGTTAAACAGTTGTCACTCTTGTATTTCTTGTGTCATTAGCAGGCTTGAACTCTATTCTTTTCCATAACCGTTTCTTCGAGCTCAATCGTTTAAACAGTGGTTACTTTCATTTTCCCGAGGTGGTAACAGGATTGAAGCTCTAGTTTTTCTCCACGACCGTGAGCTCAATGTTTACACTGTAATTCATTTCAAAATCCTCCAAGAATTTTTATTGTATTTTTATTCATCTATCAATACGAAGCCAAATACTAATAGTTCAAAGCACATTTTTTTTGTAGGTGAAAAAATTGACAATGCATAGTCGAATCTGAAAGTGATTGCTTTGAAGCTGAAGGGTTTGAGCTCGATAGGCTCGGTAAGCCTCGATCCCATCCTTGGGGTACCCTTTGTCGTGATTGTGTTGTAGTGACACTGGTGGTATTTGCAGTTTGTTAATGCATTGTTTATAATACTTGTAGTAGTTCATTGTTTTGTTTTGGGAACAAACAAGGTGGAGGCCGTAAGGCCATCTTTAGTGAAAACCCTTAAGGTTTCACCAGCGAGCTACAGCTCTTATAAATAAATATTAGGGTAAATATAATAACGTTTCCAGGTTTTTATATCATAGTTCTATACTGTGAATATGTTATGAGGAAGCTTCTTCTCCCTTTTTCTCCACTATTGTAACTCTGTCAAGGCTATGAGACTGTTAAGGCTTTTGGTACTAATGGTCTTTGTATTATTTTTTTTATAATGTAAAGACTCGATTAAGGTTCTTTTAAGGGAAGAGCTTACGGTCTAGTGTAAAAATACATGTTAGCTTTTGTTTTCATTTTGCATTTTCGGTTGCATAGTGCGCTAAGTTTGGGAATGTTTTTTTCTGTTATGACAATAATTAGTTGTAAATTGTCCTTCGGCTGCAAAATGGTTAAAGCCATTGGAGATTTTAATTATTTGAAAACCTATTTGTAAAAGTTGTATTGTAAGGATTTTCCTAGGGTTTTTGTATTTATTAAACAATTTTGATATTTAGGTTTTCTACAAATGTTCGATTTTTGGTATAAACAAATGTTAAATTAAGATAGCTTGCCTTTTTATAAGGAAAAGCTGGAAATCTATCCCATTTCAAAATAGATTTTGGAATGGAAATGAAAGTTTATTTTAATAGAGTAGGATTTAGAAAAACAAAACAGTTTACAATTTATAATAAAGTTGTTTTGATTATTTACAGCTTGGTTTACTAGGTATTTAATTTATGTAGTATAATACAATATGTATTATAATTCTAACCAAAACAGTCTTTTGACTGAACAACTTGAACTTCGGTGATGTTTAAAAGAAAAAGTGTGAGGTTTAACTTGTGTATTAAATATTATAATATAACTAGAGTAACAATGGTTATATTTTAGGTTTTATAGTATTAAAACAATGATTGGTTTAATTCTTTACTAAGTGTAAATAATTAGGTTATAATACTGTAATTATTAATGTATTATACTTCACACAGTTCCATGGCTGTGTGACAATAGCTTTACTATAATAGACTTTATATAATATTCTACATGGTAAAATAGCTGGAAAATGACAAATAAAAGCTTCCAAAGTTAAAAACAGTTACTTGAAGATATTGCTAGTAATCTTATCAGAGGAAAGATTGTTGATTTATTTCAATGGAAAATCTACCATCCAATATTAGTTCATATTCATTTCATCCATGTATAATCATTCCTATCTACAGAAACAATCCTTTTGTACTAGAGTACTTCATCGTAAGATGAGTGGAAAAATGCAGAAAGGAAATTTTTACTCATCATTCAATCATTTATAATTCTAGGTTCATTTATTCATATAATCATATACAAGTAAACTTTCCTAATTAAACACAAACATAAGCATTTCACTAACAGATTCATAGTATCTAAGCATTAATAGGAAATCTAAACATGACTGCTTCGTTCAGTAATTAGCTTAAACAGAAATAAATAAGATAACACAATGGAACCTGGTAATTTGTAGAAGAGACAAATAGCCCAAGGAGCCTATTCCACCCGACCTTTTCCTGAATATAGATCAACTACTTATATTAGGACCCCCGAGCTTGTCCACTGATCCACCAGGGTGAATTCACTATGTGAAGAAATGGGATTAAATACCCCTGCAACTCAACAAAAGTACTTAACAACAGTACTTCTATCCTCAGCAGTAAATAACTCAGCTATCAAGCTACACTATTTCTGAAATCAGTCTTAACACTCAAACCAAAATATTATCATCTCATTCTTTACAGATAGGTGTAGAATGTCAAGCAAATATTATTGAGTGTGAGGGAGTACATTGAAGAATTTTATAAGGTTAACTTATGAGAAGGTCATGTGGAGGATTCCCCAAAGAAAACAACAAGTTATATTAATGGGTTAAGGTTGGAGATACAGGATGAAACCAACATGTTGTCGCCAAAGACAATGGAGGAAGCATATAAATGTGGTTTGAGGGCAGAGGAAAAGATAACAAGGAAACATAACTCAGGAAGAGATCGTGGTTCAACTAGAGGAAGAGGACAATCAGTTGAAAAAGGAAAATTTTCAACTCAGAAGAGTGAATCTGGTAGCTCAAGTCAACAAGGACATATAGATAAAGGAAGTGACTCAAGAGGTGGAAGACCCTACCAGAGAGGAAGAGGTAGAGGAAGATGAAAAGAGTATGCATATAGATGTTACAAATATAACAAGATGGGTCACTGATATTTTGAATGTTTGGAGAATGAGAATACAATACATGGAAGTTCAAACATATTTAGGAAGAGCAGGAATATGTGAAAGCACCCGTGGCAAAGGAAATGCTAGATATTGGAGAGTCTTTGGTGTTGAATAAGATTCTTTTGAAGGCAGAAAAAGAAATCACAGAACCTGTTCAGAGGAGGGCCTTATTTAGGATTCTATGTAAGGCCAAAGGTAAATGGTGCAAGGTGGTGGTTGATAGTGGGAGCATTGACAATCTGGTTTCCACAGAGATGGTAGACAAATTGGGGTTAAAAAAAGTTAAACATCCAATGCCTAACAAAGTGGCATGGCTGCATACAGGTCATCAAATATTGGTAAATGAGAAGAGTGAACTGGAGTTTCAAATAGGCAGTTATAAAGACAAAATAATTTGTGAAATCATGCCTATGGATGTTTGCCATATTCTTTTGGGCGGGACGTGGCAACTTGATATAAAGGTTGTACATGACGAAAGAAGTAATTGCTACAAGTTTTAAAAAATGGTGTCAAACATACTCTTTTTCCTTTGTAAGAGTAAGGTACAACTAAATAGAGAAGACCAAAAACATTATTGTTAAGTGGCAAATAATTTCGGCAGTAGACTGAAGAAGAAAAGGTGAGTTTTCTTGTGATTTGCAAATGAAGGGTTGTGCTTGTGAACGCTAATATTGCAAATTTTCTTCTTGAATTTTAGGATAGGTTACATGAATTTAATGACGTTATGGTGGATGATTTACTGAACAAAATATCACCTAAGAGGAGCATAAGTCACCACATTGATGATTAGGTTGTGTATATAATGACACCTAATGAGAATGAATAAATATGAAAGCGGGTTCAAGTGCTATTAGATAAAGGGTTTTTAAGAGAGAGATTGAATGCATGTGTTGTTCCTACCGCACTTAGTCCAAGGAAAGGTGGAGAGTGGAGGATGTGTACAAACTCCCGAGCGATTAATAAAATCACTATCAGATATAGGTTTCCATTGCCTCGAATGGATGACATGATGGATTGTTTAAGTGGAGCAACTTATTTCTCCAAGTTTGACTTGAAGAGTGGTTACCATCAAAGCAGAATTAGAGAAGGTGATGAGTGGAGCGCCACCTTCAAGACTAATGATGGATTGTATGAGTGGCTTGTTATGCCATTTGGATTGACAAACTCCCCTAGAACATTAATGATACTGATGAATGAAGTTCTGAAGGAATTTATTGGTAAGTTTTTTATTGTTTACTTGGATGATATCTTAATTTACAGTAGGACAAAAGAAGAACACTTGAGGTATTTAAGATATGTTTTAAGGAAGCTACAAGAAGAGAAAATGTTGATGAATGTGAAAAAGTACTCTATTATGAAATCAGAACTAGTGTATTTGGGATTTTTCATTTCCAAGGATGAATTGAAAATGGATCCAAAAAAAGTCTAGAAGCAATTGTAAATTGGCCTTCAACCAAAAAAAATTTTTGAGGTTAGAAGTTTATATGGTTTAGCTAGATTTTATAGGAAATTCATCAAGAATTTTAGTGGCATTTGTGCACATATCATAGAAATAATTTAAAAGGATAGACAACCTTTTTGTTGGATAGCAAAGGATGAAAGAAGATTTTCGATGTTGAAGAGGAAGATTGTAGAAAAGCCAATGTCGTTACCTGATTTCAATCATCCTTTTCAAGTCAAATGTGATGTTTGTGGAACAACCATTGGAGCTATACTGAGCCAAGAGGACATGCCTATTTCTTACTTCAGTGAGAAACTCAATGAATCAAAATAGAAGTACTCATCTTATGATAAATAACGCGCTGGTTCAAGATTTGAAGCATTGGAGACATTACTTGATGCCAAAAGAATTTGTATCGTTTTTAGATAACCAACACAATGGAGAATTGGCAGGGAATTTTGGAGCTAATAAAACATTTAAACAACTGTGTCATTTCTATTTTTGTCCAAGGATGAGATCAAATGTACAGAAATATGTGAATAGATGCAAAGTGTGTCAACACACAAAAGGGAGGAGTAAAAACACTGGGATTTACACTCCTTTACCAATTCCAAGTAGACCATGGGATTCTGTAAGTATGGATTTTGTTTTGGGTTTACCAAGAACTCATAAAGGTAATGATTCTATCTTTGTAGTTGTTGATAGGTTTACAAAAAATGGATCATTGTATTCCCTATTACAAAACTAGTGATGCTACGTATGTCGCTAACTTGTTTTTTTAATGAAGCTGTGGTACTGCATGGTTTTCCTAGGAGTATAGTGTTAGACATGGATACTAAGTTTATAGGGAACTTCTAGAGGACCTTACAAAAGAAACTGGGAATTAAAATAAATTCCAGTTCAACCTATAACCTGCAATCTGATGGACAAATAGAAGTGGTAAACATAATCCAAGGGAACATATTAAGGAGCTTGGTAGGTGAAAATCCTAGATAGTGGGATTGTGTGTTGGCTCAAGATGAATTTGCTTATAATGGCTCACCAAATAGGAGTACCAGAATGATTCCATTTCATATTTTGTATGGCATGCACCCTAAGGGAATTAGTGAGTTGAGGGACTTAGGTAAGCTTGAAAAAAGGAGTGCAAATGAAGAGGAATTTTCAAATGCAATCAACGAATTACATGAACATATTAAGCAAAATTTGTGGGATAACAATCATAAGTGCAAGAAAAAAACAGGTCTGAAAAGAAGGGAGATGAACTATAAAGTTGGTGATATGGTTTTGGCTCACCTAAGGAAAGAAATATTTCCTAGAGGAAAGTATGACAAAATGAATTCAAATAAGATGGGTCCATGTAGGATTCTTTGAAAGTTTTCAGCGAATGCTTATGATATGGAGTTACCTACAGGAATTGGTATCTCGACTAATTTTAACATTGCAGACATTTATCCTTATAGAGATGGTGATGAAAGGTAGTCTTTAGATAATGCGAACAGTGAAGAAGTCAGTG
>LPNX010005247.1:127468-176764 GCA_001517045.1 Pseudotsuga menziesii | reverse complement strand
GATCCAAAGACTTTTTGTCTTTGAGTTGTGGATTGCAGGTTGTTGCTGATGATGATGATGCCGTACTAATCGAAAGATCAGAGTATGATGATGATGACATACTGATTGAAATATCAGAGTATGATGACATACTGATCGAAAGATCAGAGTATGATGATGACGTACTGATCGAAAGATCAGAGTATGATGATGATGACATACTGATCGAAAGATCAGAGTATGATGATGATGACATACTGATCGAAAGATCAGAGTATGATGATGATGACGTACTGATCTAAAGATCAGAATATGTTGATGATGTTTCTGATCGGAAGATCAGAATATGATGATGATGTTTATGATCGAAAGATCAGAGTATGTTGATGATGTTTCTGATCGAAAGATCAGAGTATGATGATGATGGTTCTGGTCGAAAGATCAGAATGTGATGATGATTATGATCGACAGATCAGAATATGATGATGATGATGTTGTTGCTGATTGAATGGTCAAAGTGTTGATGATGATATTGCTGATCGAGAGGTCCAAGTGCTGAAATGTTGCTGCTGATCGAAAGGTCAAGGTGCTGAAGATGTTGTTGCTGATCGAAAAGTCAAAGTGCTAAAGATGTTGCTGATCGAAAGGTCAAAAATGCTGAAGATGTTGATGCTGATCGAACAATCAGAGTGCTGAAGATGTTGTTGCTGATCGAAAAGTCAAAGTGTTGAAGATGTTGTTGATCGAAAGGTCAAAAATCCTGAAGATGTTGTTGCTGATCGAACAATCAAAGTGCTGAAGATGTTGCTGATCGAAAGGTCAAAATTGCTGAAGATGTTGTTGCTGATCGAATAGTCAAAGTGATGAAGATGTTGCTGATCGAAAGTTCCAAGTGCTGAAGATGTCGTTGTTGATTGAAAGATCAAAATGCTGAAGATGTTGTTGATCAAAGCAATCAAAGAATTAATGATGATGAAGACTGAAGATTGAAGATGAAGACTACATGATATTGAAAATATTCCAATGATTTATATATGTGTTACCCTGCTGATGTTGATGATGTCCCCTATCTCTACTCTTGTTGTTGTTGATGTTGTTGTAGAATACCCTTCTCGTTAAGGGGGAGTGTTGAAATATTGTAACTTTGAAGAGTATTCTATATGTATCTTTTTGTGGTCCCCGATGGTCCTACCGGGAGAACCTCTTGTATTACATTGTACCTCGATGCTCCTAATCGGAATAACTAATAAGAGTCATGAGGTAGTCCCCTCTAATTGTAAAGGTGGGTCATCAGCACCCTAGTGTGGTTACTTGAGCCTACATGTTGAATGAGTTAACTTAAGTGAACGGATGAATATAAATAGAGGTGTAGTGCTCTTCATTTGAGACACACACACTCTCACTTGTGTAGCGCATTAGTGGAGAAGAGAAGTAGCTGGAGAAGGAGGAGGATCAGGCTTTGATCTCCTTGCTGGTTTTATCTTTTATCTTTTTGGGGCATCTATATTGAGGAAGCTTTTGCTGGGTTTTTCCCTTTAGGGTTTTCCTAGGATAAATCTTTGTGTTCCTTTTTTATGGTTGTGCTTGTTTATCTTTCAGTGATCTTGTTTATATGCTTTTGTCATGAAAATGAAATGAAATACTGATGTCTTAGCTAAACATATGAAAATTTAACAGGGATAATCCAGTGAACAGAATTGTGCTTGGGCCATAATTGCTCAAGGAAATGGAGCAAGAGGTTGTAAAGATCAGGCAGAATCTAAAAGCAGCTTAGGACAGACAGAAAAGCTATGCTGATAAGATAGAGTGCACAAGGAGTTCAGTGTTGGGGATCATGTTTACCTCAGAGTGAGGGAAAGGAAGAGTTCCTTGAAGCTTGGAAGTTGTGCCAAGCTGTCTCCTAGATACTGTGGGCCGTTTGAAGAGCTTAAAAGAATAGGGCCAATTTCATTAGACTTGCATTGACTGCTAGCACTAGAGCTCATAATGTTTTTCATGTTTCTTTGCTTAAGAAATATGTACATGATCCTAACCATGTGATAAATTGGGATGTGATTCAGGTGGATCCCGAGGGAGAGTTCCAAATCGAGCGAGAGCGCATCCTCGACAAGAAGCTCATAATGCTCTAGAACCGAGCCATAGGGTAGGTAAAGGTGTAATGGGAGCACTACGATCCTGAAGAAGCTACATGGGAGTTGGAGGATGCCATGCGATTGACACATCCATTTTTGTTCAATTTTGCGGAGCATTGAGGCGGTGCCAGTGTAGCATTTTTGTTCAATCTTGTAAAGCACTGAGGACAGTGCTGTTGAAGGGGGAGGGGAATGTAACACCCCGGTTTTGACCCCACTTATATTAAAATTGTATATGATGTATATATTGTAATTAATCATGGTGTGGAGCTAAAGGCAAAAGCCCCACCATCGATTTAGCGTTTTATGTTTTGGTGATTAAAATCGTTGCCAATGGTATTTCGTGCTAACCGACACATTAGAATTTTGGACATCATGTAAATATGCAATTTAATTAAAAAAAACCCACAACTAGCTATGTCAATGCAACAAATAATGAGATGGGGGAATGATTTCCTAAGGATAAGGGGGGGGTGTTTAACCTTGAGCCATTGGGGAAAATCCATGTGTCAAAAGAAGAAAGCATCTAGCTGTTAAACACATTTTTGTCTTACTCACTTTTTCTTGTCTTATTCACCAACCAATTAAATTCTCTAGGAGTTAGTTGGGCAGTTATTTCCTTGGGGCTTGGGGAGTATGGGCAGCCACCAATTCTGGCAGGGCTGTCAGCCTTGACCACACACTTTCCCAAGGGGAAGGTTTTCGTCCATTACCCTCACATGGAAGAGAGCAGCCACATGCCACTCATGCACATGAAATTTTCCTCATGCACTCACGCAATTGATTTTTCCTCACGCAGGAATTCTATTTCCTTAGCCGTTTTTCTTTATTCTCCTAGGCATGTTTTTGCAATCTGCTCAATTTTCCCTAGGCTGGGAAATTCGTTTTTGGTAATGATTAGTGGTTGGGTTTCCTCCCCCACGATTTTGTTGCATTTCCCCATTGTTTCCAAGCTGGAAATCATTTTTGGGAATGCACAACGGATTGGGAAGGAGACCACGATTTCTAAGTGGGTGCTGAGCCATTTCACCCACATGAAGCTATTACTCAGTTGGTGAAATCAATTTTGGTCTAGGGGATGATTTTCCTCAGTTGGCACTTTTGATTTTGGATCCCATGATGTTTTCCTTCAAGCCAGAACTTGTGTGTTGTTGTGTATACATCTTTTGTTTGGTCTCTGAACTGGTTTGGGAGTGGAAATGGGGTTTGAACTAGCTTGATAAGCCTACTGTGAGAGTTAACCTCATAGACAGATCTGGGGGGCTGGTTTTCTTCTTTACACACCCTGAATAGCACTGGAAGGGAAGGCATAGCCTGAGGGATTGTGTAGCAGAGAAGGGGATGCTTCCTTGTGTTGGGTGTGCAGATATTCTAGAAGCCAGGCTAGATTTGGTGCATGTGTCCATAGCTCTGTGGTTGAGCTCACTAGCTTAGCAATCAGCCTTTCCAGCTCCTTAGCAGGCTAATAAACCCAATTGTGCTTGGCTTGCCTGAATTTTGTTATATCCTTGGCTACGTGTGAGTATGCTAGTGTTCCTTATTCCTTGTGGGAATCATGTCCGGCTCAGGGGTGGCAGTGCTGCTGAGAGATTGATGAGCACATTGGCCTTTGGTTGGGTGGAACATTGCATCGACATAGCTGGTTGCGGGACAAGCTTCTTCATAAGATAAGTATCTTTGTGTTAATCTCTATATTTGTATGTGTTTATGAATTAAATGAACAGGTTAAATGCTTGAATGGAATGTATTTTGCTTCTGATGTATGTTAATGGTTTATGCACTTGTGTATGTTTTTACTTCAATGCATTTTATATTACGTTCATGGTGTTAGATTGCCTGGATTGTTAGCGGTAATGTTGCATCCTCTCTGTTGGGATGAGGGGCAGGGACGTGACAAAATAATACATTGTTGGGGAATGAAACTCATAATAAAATGCATATGGATTTGGGTCTCTTACTACCCAATTGCAATACCAAAATATATGACAAGGTACCTTGTTGTGATATCCATTGTGTACAACACAAGAATACGTCAATGGGAGAATGGAAATCATATTATTCTCCTTGTGGGCCTTGCTAAGGAGGTTAAGGAGCAACTTGCCTCCCTCTCACCCCTATGCATCGTACCCTAAAACCCTAGTAGGATTTCCTTGTACATAAAGGATTAATTCAGATAAATTGACTAGAAAGGGAAGGGAGGGTGTCTTTGTGGCATTAAGAGGGGATCTTATGTACTTTTGGAACATATCTTGGTTTGATAGTGCTGGGAAGTTCATCAAGGGGGAAATCGCTTGGTTCATCAGTGGTCTTTAATGCCATGTTGGCTTTTTCGTTATCCCTACTGAGGACTTATTTGATGGATTTGGTTGTCCTTGTTTTGTTTGTTTGGGTCAATCACTATGTTGTAATTCCTCAATCATTTATGGACTCCATAGTGGTTCTTTTTGTGATAGGTGTCAATGTGTTATAGTGGAGGTGTGGATCGAAGGGCCCATCCTTGGTAGTGATGTTGCATTCTTACATGGAACCCTTCACTTTGGTGGATCTATGAGGCAAAATTTCTCATGATGGGAGTGGTGGTTAATGTTTCAGTTACAAATCCTCTATGTTGTTTCTTTTTTAGAAAAATAGTTAAATTTTGTATTAAAGCAAAAAGATTGAGGAGTTTCCCCACTCAACAAATTACAGAGGATTCCCAAAGTCCATTAGTTCAAATTACTAGAGTTATGATTCTTTTGTCTACCTACTGAGCAAAATAACAAAGTTTCCATGCTTGTAGAGTCCAAACCTATACTGAAACTACCATAACAAACTTCATCTACTCTACTGACCTTGGAGAACATATCCATGACAAAACTAAGGCCTGTATACAAAATAGTGAAGGCCATAACAAACTCGAGTTAAACCAAACTTCAACTAGACCAAATAACATATAAATGGCATATTTTATGGAACTTGGTTATCCTCTATTGGATGGACCATGATTTCCAGCTTGGGCAAAGTGTTTTTGTCATACATACCTGAAATTATCTTCTTAAAGAGGGCTAGAGTGAAGGAATCCTGGAAATTCAAGAAGAGCACCCAGCTCCAAATTCCCTACAAAAAGATATTGCAGCATGGCCAAATGAGCTTCCAACGTTTGCACTTTATCCTCTAGTTGTGTGTTCTTAACCTTATCCTACTCTATCTCTTCCTCCAATTCCAACATATTTTGAAAAGTCTCCTCACTTTCTTGTCCCCAAAGCTCCTCTTCCTGATCCAACCACCTCTCTAGGTTGTCAAAGTCTTGCCCAGTTCCTCTTGCAACTCTTCTCAATTCACTACTAGTGTTCCTATTATCTTCTTCCAAATGTCAAATCTGGGTATAAATACATGACCCTCTGTGATGTCTATCCTCCCACCTTAGCATGATTCCAAGCTTTGTTGGGGTTTTTTCCACTTCCTCTCAAGATTTCCCCTATGAACCCAAGCAGAAGAGCAAAGAAGGTGATGAAGACGAGCATCCATGCTTCGTGTTTTTAGTCGCGTTGCACCATAAATTAACACGATTTCCTCTTGTGTGGGGCGGTACCACTGATATTCTTCCTTAATCCTCAATCATGCAAACATTTTGATGTACATACCAATTGTGCCCAACTCCTCCATACGACTGGTTAAGTCCCTTAAATTTCCATTCAAATGCATACTTCTCCCTTCCCTCATCGTGACGTCTATGTGCTAGTCAATCACACACGTCCATGTAATCATTTATATCAGCCTATGGGATTGGGTCCCAATGGATTTTCCAATTGTTCAAATGAAGTTGATGCTCCAACATCCCAATTGCCCTGTTGGATTCCCTGTCAGCAACAGAGTTTAGATCCCGTAGTATGTGCCACCACCAAATATGATTTGTGTGTTATAATTTTTATTTGGTTCTTTCCAGATGCCTTTGAATATTCAAGCATTTAGGTTGGGAATTAAGAATGAAGTGTCTGATAATAAATGCGGAGTCACTAAGGATTGATAAGGAAGATATTCATGCTTGTCAGGCTAGTTTACATCCTTGCAAAAGGGTGTAGGGTTCTGCTTGATTTTTGGTCATTTTCTAGAGGCTATAGGTGAATTTTTGCATTAATTTTCCTCTAGGGTCATTGAGCACCCCCTCCACCTCCCCCCAACGCCTACCTCTCCTAGGTGCATTTTGAGTCTCCATCAAAGTGAAGAGCATAAAGCCTCTGATCTAATCTCCATCTTTCCAATTCTTCCTTCTGCATTATGTTTTAGGAGAGCTACATGCATTCCTTCATGAGATGCCTAATTTGAGATGTTGTTTGATGCGAAGAGCTTTAGAGGTTTTGGAAAATGAGCTTATTTTGATCCAGCCACACTTTCTAGGGAGTAAATTTTGGAAGAGTCAACCTGCAAGCTTGGTAAGGGAAAGGTTTTCCCTTGAAATACTTGTCTACTACCAATTACCATTTAAAAAGAATACATTTAATGGATGGGAGGATGTTACTCACCTTTCCAAGCAGTCCCATAACCAGACTCCAAACTTCTTTTGCATAGCGACATTGAAGAAATAGAAGCTCCATGGTTTCCTTTGATTCATCACACAATGTGCATCTAGATGGCCCTTAAAAGCCTCTCTTTTCCAAATTTTCCCCTGTGAGAATTTTCTTGTGTGCGACTATCCAACAAAAGCAATTAACCTTGGGGGTACCCATGGTGTGCCATATTTTGATCCACATTTTGGATGTGCTTGACTTCTCCACCCCAACTGCAAGAATGCTATATCCTTAGGAGATTGAATATTTCCCTTAAGTACCCCATCATTTTTTATCCTTTTGGCGCTTATCTGTAGGAGCTGCCCCTACCAAGAGGGATTTGAGGCACTTGAAGTTGCCTTGCATAGGCATAGGAATGTCTGGATCTTTCCATCCTGACCAATTATCTATTTCCCTCTCTCAGATGCAAAGGCCTCTTAACTTTTTAATTTCCTTGGAATCTAACCAGTCTTTAAGCACTGTTATCTAATGGAGGTTTGTCCATACATCGAAAGTCTCTACCCCGCAAGTACTTTTTTCTTAATTCCTGTTGTACCCATCCTAAATTATTGTTTATCAGACTCCAGAGAATGTTTGCTCCCATTGCAAGATTAGTCACAAAAAAAGTCTCTTATATTCAAGCTTCTAGTGTTGATGACATTTTTTTATTGTTTTCAAACTGATCAAATGATATTTCTTTTCATTTTTTCCTCCCCTCCATAGACATTTCCTCATTATCTTGGAGAGTTGGTCCAGATCATACCCTAAACGAGTAACTTGTTCTTGACTTTATTAATGATTGCTTGCAAAGCATTATTAAAAGGGGAGGAAAAACCCACAGGGAGCCCCAAATATCTAAATTATTTATAGATAGAGGAGACCCGAATAATCATTTTCTTGGAGATAGCGAGAGCAACCTAATTATAAACATTCTAGGTGTAGATCCTATTATTTAGCTTATTTGTTTGTCCTCCTGATATTATGTAGAATGAAGACAACGTGGCTTCAAACCCTTGACCCATAATCAGGGACGCTCCTCCCATCAACAACGTATCATTTGCAAATTGGGCATGATTGATATCCTTTACCCCTGGGGAAATGTTGATGCCTAAATTGTTTCCCAATCTTCTTTTTGCTTCCAACTTCCTGCTTAAAACATCAAGAACTACAATAAAAAGGAGAGAGGAGAGAAAATAATTTGGAATATGAGAAATAATTTCTTCACCTTCTGCGTGAGGGGCTTAATCTACATTCATGTATATATTTTTGAAGCAATTGTGTGCTTCTTCTTTAATCTTTTCGAAGTCATTTATTCTATCTCCTTCACCACTTGTGATAGCTTCCACATTGTTTTTTTTTGTTTTCTAGCTTGAATTTGTTTGTGAAAGAAAGTTGAGTTTCTATATCCTCCCTTTATCCATAGAATCTTAAATTTGAGGCTCCAATACTCTTCTTCCTTTCTGTAGGCTTTGTTGAGATCTCATGGAGATATTTTTTCATTAACCAATTCTATCTCGGAGACAAGGATATCTTCCATATTCTCTTGTTATTTAGCTAGCAACTATTGTTTTTGAATTCGATCATGGGAGGGAGAAGGAGCATTGATTTTGGATCATTATTTTAGAGCCCATTTAGTATTCCTTATCTTTTATTCCCAAATATAAAATGGATATCCATATACTGATAGGTCCCATGTTGCTTGCACCGTCTCTTGGAATCCAGGCCTAGAGATCCAAAGAGGACTGAATTTGAAAGGAATAGGTCCTAGGTTATGATCCTTCTCAATTAATAGAGAAATAGGTTTGTGATCCAATGCCCAAAATGGAATAATATGCGAGGAGAGAGACAACCCCGGGAGGAGAATGGGAGAGTGGACAAGAAATCTGTCCAAGTGATGCGCAATGAGTCCAGGGCCAACCCTTTTATTTGACCACATGTATTTTCCTTTTGTAGGTTTTCAAATCTATTAATTCCTAATCCTACATAATGTCTTCTACATGTTCTTGAAAAGGAACATGGACTACGGATCCACCTCTCTTCTTATCCCTTAAGAGTGTTAGATTCAAATCTTCGATTAAAATAAGATTTTGTCCCTGCATCCTTTCGAGGAGAGACCTAATAGATTGCCTACATGTTTGTTTTTCTAAGTAAATAATTGGGGCGTAAACATTTAGAATACTTGCCTAAATGTTTGATTTGGAATGAATGAGATTGGAAAGAAGCCAAGATTAATTGGCCTATGGAGAGGCCAGAGAGAATTTTGAGTCATCCCACAGGGACAAGATTCCCCCCAGAGGCACCTCTTGGGTTGACTTCTAATCCAAATCTTGCTTTCCATACTGTTTTCCCCTGCTTCTAGATAAGTCCTTTCCTCGAGCTTGGTCTCCTATATTAGGAGGATGTATGGTTTCTCTATTGTAAGAAGATTTCACAGTGCTTCCATCTTAGTCTAACTTTTGATCCCCCCTGCAGTTCCAAGAAACTATCTTCATTATTTAACTATAGTATGTGTAAAATGGCCTCTTGTAGGCTCATCCATTGTTCTTTATTTTCCTCCTCCTCTTTATTTTCCTGTTCTACCCATTATTTGTTCTATGGTGAGTTGTTACCTAAGTACTTTTTCTTTCTCTGCTTGTTTTCCCCTTTCCTCCTTATTTGTCTGTCTACCTTTTATTGTTGTTCTATCCGGGGAAGGATTATCTTCTTAATGAGATCCTTTACACAAAGTATCATCATCAGGTACTACTTCTTAGGAATCATGTAGCTCCCCTTCCTCTAACACTAGTTGATTTTGTTCTTGATTCTCAACCTCTTCTTCCATGTCTCCTAATTCTCCCTATGTATCCATNGGGGGGGGGGGGGGGGGGGGGGGGGGGGGGGGGACTTTGGGAGGGGATTTTTTGGAGGAAAAGTTCCTACCTTTCATCTATGGTTTTCTTCCTTGTTTAACTTGGGTCTAGCCCTCCTCTCGGTCTATTTTAGTTTATTCCTTCTTAGCTTGTTTACTTTTTTTGTGAAATGACTATATTCATGATAGAAACGACATTTAAAAGACAACTATTCATAGTCTAGTTGTTGGATGTGGGACCGACTGCCAATTTTTAGATAGATTGCTTTTGGTTAACCAGCTTCTAATTCCAGCGCAGAAGAATTGCTCTTTTAGTTCAACATGATCTATGTGTTTTACAAGAGAGTTACCAACAACTTTCATGGATTCATAATTTCGGCAGTGAATAGGGAGATGGAGCATTTTTACCCATATCGAGACAACTGAGGGGATGTTAAGGGTGTTAGATTTTTATCTATTAGACAATATGATCTTAGGATCTTATCTGAGAGAATAGCATGCACAACAATAATCACAAGAGACAAGATACATAAAGAATTTTCCTCGGGGAAACCATAAAGGAGAAAACCCCGCAACTCCCTCAGAGATAGAATGAGCACTAGTAGCAAAAGTAAAACCCGAAAACATAAAGATGATCTCCGACAGCTGATCTCTCTCACTTGTGCTAGCACTTCCTCTCTCACTCATGCACCCTAGTTGAGTGTGTGTGTGTCTCAAATAGAGAGGCTCACTCTCTATTTATACTAGTTTCTGACTTGACAATTACTTACTAGGGCTGACTTCTCTAGTAGAGTCTAATAACCCTAGTGCGCCACAACTATGGGGACTTTTCCCCCGATCAACAAGGAGGGTTAACCTCAACTCAATTGTGGGGACTATTGCCCTGACTTATAACCGAGGGTTAACCTCAATGACTCTACATGACTTTATTATATTAATGACTCTCCCGATAGGATCATCGGGGTACAATATAAGATATACAAGTGAATACATTCCGAAGTTACAAATACATCAACAAAGGGGGGGGGGGGTCGAAATTGGGAGCCCATTTATTCAAATAGAGACCTATTGGCCCCATGATGTATGGCCATTTATGAAAATAAGATCTATATTTGACTTCTATTCAAATTGAAAAATAAAAAACCCCTTACCGACAGAGTTGCATAAGATTCTTGTTGAGAGGAGGGGCACCCATTTCTTCTGGATCCATATGTTCATGGATCTTGGGGAGGGCCAAATCCCTATGAATTGACCCTCCAAATATTGTTATTCCATAGAAAGGGTGACTCTTCTAGGATTTGTTGGGGGAAGAGCTACTTCCAAAATTTCATCCACATGCTTGACAAAACATGAACTTGAGTTGTCAAGCGTTTTTTCCCCATATTTGCCACTAGAGATTTTAAAGATTCCACTTATGGGGAAGAAGCGGAGTCCCCAACTAATGCCATGATTTTCTGAGGTCACCTTTTCTCAGGCAAACAAACCTACGCAAGCAAAACAAATCCTAGCTGCAGAGCTCAAGATCCTTTAGTATTCATTCCAAAATCTCCACTATGTTGTTTATCTCGTAGTTTTGGAAATATTTTGGGGCACTATAATTCATTTTGATTGATCAAATATATTGGGATCAGCGTTAGTTTGTAGAAAATGAGGGCATTTGACGATGGTTTTGGGATTTTAACTTTTGGTATGATATTTTTCAATTTTTTTTATGATGAAGAACTAGTTTGTGACTCTATCCTTGTGTAGCCACTATGTTGTGGTAGTTTATCATGGTTGCTAGGGCTTAACAAACAACAAGATGAGAGTCCTCCAAAACCTGTAATCTTCTCAAACCTCTATCCAGAGCTAAATTGAGCAAATAAAACAAGGCCATAAACTCACCTTTGTTGTTTGTCTCCCTACCCAGGTTGCCTTTAAATTGAAAGAGGCGAGTATCACACATATGAAGAATAAAACCAAAACCAACTTGTCATGCACTATTGAAAAAACCCCATGGAATATATTTATCCCCTTTGGAATTGTCTAGCACCCTAGGGACTTTGTACTATGGCTATCCTTGTAGAAATGAAGTAAACCCATCACCTATGCTACAACTTGAAATGAAGGATGGAAATTTTCCACGAACATAAAATAATTACATGCAATCCAAGTGTTCCACAATACCAAATAAGGAACAATTATGTATTGCCTCATTTCTTTCCTTGGAGACCAAGTTTTGAAACAAACTTTTAGATTTTGACCATTGCCTAGCCCTGAAAATCCAAGCAAAAACTTGACCTCACTCTAGACATGTATAGAGTATAGACACAAAATAAATAGGTGTGTAGTCAATTCCTCATCAGCCTTGCATAGAATGCAAATATCTAGCCTGATTTTTCCTGTCCAAGAAAGAGGTCCTCGAGTCTTGTTAATACATGATTTGTTAAAAGAATGGGATTAAACAATTAAATAATTGTACCACACAAATATGAAAATATAGGGTGAGTCACTTAATGTATCTAACCCTTTCCCTTTTGATTTGTTTCCCCTCATCTTCACTATGGTTGGGTGAGCCATCCTTCTTCAAGTAATTGAACCTTTATATGGGTATTAGGGGTTGTTAGGATTAATTAATCCTCCTTTGTCCAATATAGTCTATTTGGTCATTTTTCCTAACTTAGGAAGTTATTATCACTATACTAGAGTATGGGGGACACACCTAGGGGTTATTTGCCACTTACTACATCTTCATGCATGAAATTATGTGCCTTCGGGACCAATCCCTACATTATAGGAGCCCACTATGAGTGCCACTAGTAGGCACCTTCAGTTGGTTGTGGTAGGTAACCATTTATGTTGAGTTATCCTCTAGTTACTTTTTGTTGGATCACAATTAGTTAGCCTAGCGCCAGTTTTGCATGCATGCAGGGAGTGTGGCACCTTTTGTCCACCTACGTCATCAGTTAATTGATTGTAGACTGATGTAGACATCAAGAGTTAAACTTGTGAGCTCTAGTTGTGATTTTTCCACACCGATTTAGCTAAATAGTCAGTTAGAGTTGATAGATTTGAATCATGTCTTTAGCATTCAAATTCTATTTATTGTACTACCATTGTATTGTTGATTAATGAATGAAGATAAATGTTGTGATTATTTGAGAAATTCTTGTTCGATTAATCTGAAATTTGTGTTATGAATTCTTTTCTCTCTATACATTGATCTTAATTATTCCACTGCATAGTTCCTTTCCAATAGCTCTTAAATTGTCCTGTAGATATATGGTTCTCAAATTTAACATGGTATCAGAGCCTATGTTTAGTCTAGCAGCAAACCTCTGAAACCTCCATGCTTGCATCAGAAGCAGCTGAGTTTCTACATAATTCCTGGAATCATTGCATTGCTCCCTCTGGATTCTGTCTAGAGAAGTCTATCCAGGTGTGATGGAATCTGAAAAAGTGCACATGTCGAGGTGGAAAGGTTTGAACTGACAAATGTTTGCAAATTGATTATTTTTGCAGCATTTTTTTGCACGTACAACTTCAAAATGGATTTAAGATCAGTTCCTCCTCTGTCACCATTCAATTATGTTGAGTGGAAATTGAAGATGGTTGCATCTCTTGAGAACCACGATCTCCTTGATGTGTCTTTTGGAGTTGGTAAAGAATCTTATGAAAAGGAAGAAGATTGTCTAAATGACTGTGATAAAGCATATGGAATTATGGGTATGGTAATGTCTCATGATATGCGGTATCTCATGCAATCTATTGAGTATCCATTCGAGCTCTGGAGAAAGAAGTAGATGATAAATTGAGTGAATCCAAAACCTCCTCATGTGTTCTCCCTTCAAAAGTATTGGCCTCTATTCTCTCAGAAGAAGTTGTTTGAGATGAAGACGAAGCAGAATCTTCAACTCAATCAATTTGAATTATTGGAAGTCTCCTTGTAGTGACTCCTTGTCCTGTTGCTCTAAAAGTTTATGAGATCTCTTATATCTCATATTCACATATAGCTGATCCATAAGAAGACATTTGAATCTCTGTTTTTGAAGAAAAACTCTCTTTCCATTCTACTCAGTCATTCTCCAGTGATTCTTCTATTCTAAAGTATGTGCAAAGTTTTCTAGTGAAAGCTTAAAGAGTTGAAGTGAAATTCAATTCCTCTCTCTCCAATCATGTTGCTGGTGTGCATAAAAGTGATACTTTGGATGCTTTGGAAGAAATATCAAATTTTTAGGAGTGATCCATTCACCCTCATTCATCTAGAGCTTATAACAAATTCCTACATGATTGCTTGCACCAATACTCAGAGTTTTGTTGAAGAAGGAGAAAATTGTGCATCTACCATCTCAGTGGAGCACTTGGAACCTTTGGTCCACACTCTTGGATATGATATGACCTTATTTGGTTCGAAATTTAAGTTTCAAGAGCCTCCAGTCATGCTTGTAGTTGTTCTCATCAATTTTGGTGTGAAAAATCAAGCACCTCAAGTCTCTTTCAATTTTGTTGCTGGAGACTCGATGTTAGTTTTCTCTCATGAGGTTGTTGATATTAAATTTTGTGAATCATTGATATTTTAGAAGCTATATCAGATTATGGAGCTAAAGCATTTTCTCTCCATGGTCCCAGGATTTCTCTACCTTCCTACTTGATCACATGCTCATCTCCTCACAGTACTAGTAAAGATGGAGACATTCTGCATTGGCCTAGACACTTGCTCCTAACACCTGGAGCTGATTTTACCTCACATGGTTCAATGTTCAAGGCTGCAACATATAAGTTGCTTGGGTTTACCTCACATGGTTCGAATTCTAAAGCACTTTTTCTCTCTCATCAGTTGATCTCAGTTGCTCTACACGGGTCTAGCTTTCATCTTGCAGTTGTCTATGTTCCTGATTCAGTTGAGCATATTCCTCTTCTTCCAAAGAGGAAATTCCTCTAGACATGATCATTTAGTTTGGACAGGTTAACTTGCACAGTCCCAAGATGCTGATGCATAGAAGAACCAAGATTATGCATTATTGCTCCGCAAAGTTGCAGATTGTAGCAAAATTTTCATAAGTCTTTGCTTGAAGAGAAATTTGTTTCTCTCAAGTATGGAAACTTGTTTCCTGATTACCTACTTATTTTTTTTTGGGGGGGGGTCCCACGAGGTTTTCCCATTTTCCTTATTTTATTAAGCAATATTTTATTCATTTAGATTGTATGGGTAACTTTTGGCCTAGTTTCCAGGGCCCAAGTTGTCGAAAGTTAGGATTAAGGTGGGGTGTCATGATTAATTAATCCTCCCTTGTCTAATATAGTCTATTTGGTCATTTTTCCTAACTTAGGAAGTTATTATCACTATACTAGAGTATTGGGGAGACACCTAGGGGTTATTTGCCACTTATTACATCTTGATGCATGAGTTTATGTGCCTCTAGGTCCAATCCCTACATTATAGGAGCCCACTCTGAGTGCCACCAGTAGTCGCCTTCAGTTGGTTGTAGTAGGAAAGCAGTTATGCTGAGTTATCCTCTAGGTACTTTCAGTTAGATCAGAATCAATTAGCCTAGTGCCAGTTTTGCATGCATGCAGGGAGTGTGGCACCTTTTGTCCACCTACCTTATCAGTTAACTGATTGTAGATTGATTTAGACATCCATAGTCAAACTAGTGAGCTCCAGCTGTGATTTTTCCACACTGAGTTAGCTAAACAACCAGCTAGAGTTGGTAGATTCAAATCCTATATTTATCATTCAGATTATATTTATTGTACTACCATTGTATTACTGATTAATGAATGGAGATTAATGTTGTGATTATCTAAGGAATTCTTGTCAGATTAATTTGAATTTTGTGTCATGAATTCTTTTCTTAGTGTACACTGATCTTAATTATTCCACTGCATATTTCCTTTCCAATAGATCTCATATTGGGATGTAGATCTATGGTTCTCAAATTTAACATGAGTATCGTGCATGCCTTTAGTGCTGGGAAGCTAATAGTATTTCCTCTAGTTTGTAATTTATCCCATGTCAAAATACAATCTTATTATGCACTCCACAAATGTAGCTTTGATTTTGGTGTAGCCCAAACCCTCCAAAGTAATTTCCACCACCAAATATTGACCTCACCTTAAATTGTAAAGAGGGTGTTTTAACCGAGACTTGCCAAATAAGTTTCACAAACCTTACTAAGCCCCCAAATAAGCTCATCAAAATCATCATTGAGACATACATGAGATATATGAAGTTAAGAAATAAAGGTATCACGTTGTATACCAAAATCACCATCAAGACCCATACCAAAATAATTTATACAACCTTGTTTCCATCAAGAGGTCTTTCAAGGCATATTAATTAAGTTGAGGGTAGTTTTTACAATTTCTCATAAATAAAGGACAAGTGCCCCTGGTAAAAAATGTCTCTATTGCAGCCCATAATCCCGTCAACACCAAGTCAAACCCAAGATCCATTGCCAACCTTATAGGTCGGGAAAGGACCAATAATAAGGAAGGCAAGTGTTAAAGGCCTTTTTATAGATTGGACACATTTTGATCCAATCCATTGTCATGCCAGAGGATATATATTTATGTAGTAGAGTCCTTTTCCAAAAACTATATTTAGTTAGAATAGTCAATAAGGACTTCACAACTAAAGGAAGTTTGAATAGATGGATATTTTTAAGAGCTTCGGCCCCTAGGAACTTGGGAGTTGTAGGCCCCTGGGGACTTAGGAGTTGCTAGTTTATTTCATCATACCCAATATGTCCCTTTGAAACCACTACTACCCTACTAAAGAAAGTTACAACACATCCTTTTGATCTTTTCTAAGATGCCTTTATGAATATGGGCCAGTGTATGCCAATACATTGGGATGGCCTCCAAAACATATTTAAAAAGCACAAAACATCCACCTCCAAAGAGCCACATTTTGCACCACATTGTATTATTTTTCTCAATTTTAGGTACCAACCACCACCAATTATCATTTCCATAGCAGTTCGGTTTGAAATAGAAACCCATATATTTCATACCCTCATAGAGATAAAGATGTTGAAATGGGAAAAGATCCCAAAATCAAGTATAAGATTCTCATCCATGATAAAAAAAGTATAAAACAGACTTTGCCTCACTAACTTCCATCCATGTCGTTAAACTTTAAAGGTGATTAATCTCGTGTAAATAAAGCCCTTCTATAATAGAATCAAAGCTGAACAAAATAACATCATCCACAAACAAAGACGAGATAAAGCTTCTTCGCAACCCATTTAAAACCCTTGAACAATCCTCAACCCTTTAGCCTCATTGATAGATCAACTAAGGACTTCTACAATCAAGTGAAAGATGTATGAAGACAGGGGACAACACTATGGAATTCCCATAGAAGGATTGAAAAAATGAGATGCAACCCCATTGATTAAAACAACAAAAGAGGTAGTAGTGACACAACCCATTATCCACATGACCAAAGGCAAAGAAAGACCAATACAAAGCAATAATAATTGGAGATATAACTAGGAAACACGATCATACACCTTTGATAAGTCTAATTTGATCACAACAACCAAAGAATGGGATAACTTTATAGAATGCAACCCCTCCTATGCAATACCAATATATTTGTGAATTTGTAACCCCACCCCAAAACCAATTTGCTTGGTTGAGATGAAAAGGACAAAATTAGCTTCAATATCACAACAATAACTTTTGGAATAATTTTATCTAAACAATTACAAAGATACATAGGTTGAAATCCATCAAACGAAGCAATCCGTCTAAGGGATAAGTGCAACAAAAGTTGTGTAGAAGCTCTTAGGAATGTGACCTAATAATCTTACTTCTTCCACTACTCTGAACATGGAATTACCCATAAGGTCCAAAAAATTGATGAAAAAATTCACGGTCCAACCATCAGGTTCGATACTCCTACCCTTCTCAAAATTTTGTAAGACAACAATTAACTCATCCTTGATCATAGGTTTATAAAAGTTCTCATTAATGCCCTCGGTTTTCATCTGCGGACAATATGATATAACTTTCAACATCTTAGTAATGTTAGTCCAATCAGATTCTTTATACATCCTTTCAAAGTGGGGGTCACCCTTTAAAAGTGGTCGACCCCCAATGCTACATTGTCTTTGAACCCTTTTAATTGAAGACCCATTTTGGTCCTAAAGTTCCCATATAGCATTGAGATTACCCCTATAACTAGCAACTGAGTGAAAAAAATTATGTTTTGATTACCCCATTCTAACCATGTAGCCCTACTTTTAATGCGAAGATCCTTTTCCCTATCCAAAAGTAGTTTTGACCTTGTAGTTTCTAGTTGTTTCAACCTCGACAAGGAACCTTCCTCAATAGAGACATCGATAGTAAGAGTAGTCAAACTCCAAATACTTCTCCATAACTAGGATTTGTGAGTCTCTTTTTATATATCTCTCCCTTATCTAAGATGCCACATGTTCCTTCACCACCTTAAGTGCCATGATGAATTATTCACACATGGAAGAATCCAAAGAAGAATCACAATGCAACCAAATATCCTTTACCAACTGAACAAACCCCTCTTCAGTTAGCCACCCTAGTTAAACTTAAAGGGGGTACCAAGCCTAACATCATTATGTTCTATTTCTAGAAAGGATAGACGGTGGTCTGAACATTCGAGCGTACCAATACAAGACCAATATCTAGAAACCATCTACAAAATAGAATGATAGGCCACAAATATATCTATTAGTTTATATACACCATCAACACCATGTCTATTGTTCCACCAAGTGGCCATGAGATTGAGTGGTTTCACATCTATAATGTCAACCAATTTGAAACAATTAAGGAAGTATTCAACAAGTTTATCTTCTCAGGAAAAGTAACCCTAGACTTATTAATGGGAGAAAGTAAATTTCATGTTCCCCCCTACATAATGAAGTTATTTGTAATATCCAAAACACTGATATTTTATAATTCTATGCAAAATTTCTAAATAGTCAGGCATGCAAAACTGCCATGCAAAATTGCCCTAAATTATTGCTGAATTTAGGGTTAGGGTTTGTAGGAAAGATTATAACACTTACCACTGATAATCTGGCTAAAGATGCTCTTGAGAAAATACGCATGGAAGATAAGCCAAGCTGATGAAGTAATAACCCCTTTTTCCAGTGTAATGCCCCTGATAGTCTCGATCAGTTAAAGATGACATTGTTGTGGATGGGTGGTCTGTTGGTGCTGCAAGTTTTCCAGAGTGTAGATGTGCCTGTGCCAGAGAGAATGGCCAGAGCATGCAGAAGATTTGACCTCTCCAGGCACCCTAGCGAATTGGTTCACCTAACTGGTGTTCATAGCCTCCCTCTTCTTTGTTCTGCTGCTAACTGCTCCAGATGAGCAAACTGGTGGCTGATAATCACTCAAAGCAGTAGAGTGATCTTATCAGAGAGGATGCAGGCCACATGCGAAAGAAATATGGTGATCCGGAGTCCCAGTGAATGACTTGGGGTTTTCCAGCTAAATCCCCCCCAGTTGTACGAATGAACCTGCAAATAATCTTCTGGCATACACTGAAACACTGAATAATGATGAATATGATAGATGCGGTGAGAAACTTGGATGGTTTATCTTGAAGGAGACTAGGGCAGATATTGCACTGTCGAACCCTCGTTAGTTGAAGACTTCATCCTCAACCACAACTGGCGTAGCCGCACACTGTGCTATTGCTCAAATATCCAAATCAGTCAATAATAAACATAGGTATCTATTTAGGCTCCCTCATCCTTCTTAAATAGATCATTATGCACTTTTAGGGTTCACATGTCATTTTTAGGGTTTGTGCTTTTACTTTTGCATGCATGTGATTCTAATTTGATGTTGACTTTTAAGCCTAAAGAGAAAAGGGCTTCTTTTAGCCTACTGCTGACTTTAGTACTGAATGTGTGTCTCGAGCTGTTCTAAGTACCAAATGTCCTCAGTCAATCCCCTCTTATGCAGTACCCGCTCGAACTTATGGGGATTAAGTAGGTTAGTGGGTATTTTGTTGCCTAATCCGACGAGAGCATTACAATCCTCCCTGCTTGAGATTGCCTGTCCTCAAGCAACTGCAAACTGGGATGCTGCAATACCTGTTCTCCTTCCCATGTGGCATCCTCTAGAGGTAATTCTTTCCATTGGACCAAGTATTTTGTAATCACTCGGTTCCAGAGTTTTCTTTCTTGAGTCTGTACGATCCGTTCTAGAATCAGTACCAATAGTCCCTCATCATCTAAGGGAGGTAACTTTGTTGATGGAGCAATGTGTTGTCCAATGGTATTTTTCAGGTTGGAAACATGGAATACATTGTGAATTTTGCTCTCCTGTGGCAGTTCTAGTTCATACGCCACCTCTCCCACCTTTTTTTATTATTATGTTGGGTCCGTAGAAGTGAGGTTTTAACTTTCCCCCTACTTTCTTCTTAAGTGAAGACTTTATGTAGGGTTGGAACTGTAAGTATACCAGATCTCTTACTTCAAAGCTCCGCTCAACCCTATGTTTGTCTGCATAAAGATTTTGCTGATTCTGGGTTGTCTGTAAGTTCTCTTTTAGGATTTTAAGGATATCTTGACTGTCCTGTACCCAATCCTTTGCATTAGGAGCTCTGCTATCTCTGAATGCTAAATCTGCAAAGTCCAAGGCCTCATAGCCATATAATGCCTTAAAAGGTGTCATCCTAATAGACATGTGGTAGGTAGTATTGTAGCAATATTCCCCTAAGTGTAGCCATTTAATCCAGGTTCGTTGCTGCCCTGCTACATAGTTTCTCATATACCCTTCAACCCACTTGTTGACGATCTCGGTCTGTCCATCACTCTGGGGATGATAACTCATGCTGGTAGCAAGCTCAGTTCCCACTAACCTGAATAGCTCCTGCTAGAAGGCACCGATGAATCTACTATCTTGATAACTGACAATGGTCTTGGGTAACTCGTGTAACTTGAAGACCTCTCTGAAAAAAATCTCGGCTACCTAGCCTACGGAGTAATCAGATGATATAGCAAAGAAATGGGTGAATTTGGTCAGTCGATCAACCATGACATATAAGAAATCTCGCCCTTGGACCTTGGGCAACCCTGTAATGAAGTCCATGGAGATACTTTCCCACTTCTGTTCTGGAATTGGTAGTGGCTGAAGCAACCCTACTGGATGGATGTGCTCAATCTTGTTCTACTCACAAATGTTGCATTCCTGCACGTGCTGCATAAGCTCCCCCTTGAGGCCCTTCCATGAGAACCTCTCTCGGATCTGCCTATAGGTCTTCAAGAAATTCGGATGTCCTGAGAGTGGAGAGTCATGTGATGCCAGTATGATTTTCTTTCTTAAAGATGATTATGGGACGAGGTATATCCTGCTCTTGTAATAGATGATGTCATTGATAATTCTGTACCTGTCATCCTAAACCTGCCCATCCAATAATTTGCAAGCGAATTTATTTTTGGAGTACTCTACTAAGAGAAGAGCCCTCCAATTTGTATATATACTCATGAGAGATAATGAAGCGGGTCGTCTGGATAATGCATTAGCTACTATATTGTTCTTACCCTTTACATACTCTATCTAAAAATCGTAGGCTTGCACTTTGCTGACCCATTTCTGTTGGCGCTCATTCAGCTCCTTCTGCTCCAAGAAGTACTTGAGGCTGTTATGATCTGTCTTGATTTTGAACTTGCTTCCCACTAGGTACTGGATGAATTTAGTGAGAGCATGTAAGATGGCTAGCATCTCCTTGTCATATATGGAGTAGTGACGCTCATAGTTGTTCAGTTTTCTGCTCTCAAATGCAATGGGGTGATGGTTTTGCATCAATACTGCTCCTAGCCCTTCTCCTGAGGCATCACATTCTACTACAAATGGCTGTGAGAAGTCTGGTAATGCTAAAACCGGGCAAGAAATCATGATGACTTTCATCTCCTCAAACGTTTTCTGTGTTAATTCTGTCCAGGTGAAGGCTCCCTTCTTTGTGAGATCTGTGAGGGGTGCGACGAATTGGGAGAACCCCTTAATATACCTCCGGTAATATGTGCAAAGGCCTAAGAAGCCTCTCAATTCTGTGACTATTTTTGGTGTGGGCCAATCCCTGATAGCTCGAATTTTCTCCATATCAACCTATATCCCTTCTGCACTGATTATGTTGCCTAGATACAACATTTCCTTCATGCCAAAATCACACTTGGACATCTTCGCGTAAAGTGAGTGTTCTTCTAGAATTCTCAATACTTCGTCCAAATGTTTCAGATGTTCCTCCCATGTTTTGCTGTAAATCAAGATGTCATCAAAGAATACTAGCAAAAACTTACGTAACTGAGTTCTGAAAGTATGGTTCATGCATGATTGAAAAGTGGCTGGAGCATTGGTAAGTCCAAAGGGCATGACCAGGAATTCATAGTGACCATAGTGACAACGAAAAGTTGTTTTAGAAATGTATTGATGGTACCTTGAGTGAAGATCAATATTTGAAAAGTATTTGGCGCCCCGCAGCTTGTCCATGAGTTCATCAATCCTAGGGATGGGATACCTGTTTTTCATGGTCTTTTTGTTGAGTGCTCTGTAATCAATGCACATTCACAGTGTGCCATCCTTCTTCTTGACTAAGACCACTGATGATGCAAAGGGGCTAGAGCTGGGCCAAATGTATCTAATCTCTAGTAATTCCTTGATTTTCTTCTCGATCTCATCCTTATATCTTTTGGGATGCCGATAAGGAGTGGTGATGACTACCTGTGTCCCCTCCTCTAGCTCAATGATGTGCTCAAAGCCCCTGTTTGGTGGTCTACCTACTGGAAGGTCCCGAAATACCTTTTCGTGTTTCTGTAATAGAGCTTGTATATCATCTGGGTGTTATGTGTTGTTCTCTAAAGGTTTCCTAAAGGTGACAAAATATTATGCAGCCCATTCTATGTCATCCTTTATGAGTACTACCTGCATTCTTTGTGAAGAGACTGGTTTTGGAGGATAAGTGTTCATGCCCCTCAAAACTACCCGTTTTGCATCTGGCCCCTGAAATTCCATTTCCATTGCTTGGTAGTCTATAGTATATTTCCCTATTGAATAAAGCCATTGAACGCCTAATACTACATGTGTATCTGCCACATCTACTACATAAAATGAATTTGTCATGTGGTAGTTGCCTAATGTGACATTCAGTTTTGGAATCCAATAGTTGCACTCCATGCTGGAGTTTTCGGCTATAGCTACAGTAAATCCCTCGAAGTTCTCTGTCAGAATACCCCTGTTGGCTACCGAAGCATAATCAATGAAATTGTGGGTTGCTCCCCCATCAATCAATACTCCCACTCTATGGCCCTATACTAATCCTCTGACCTTGAGAGTATGGAATCTAGGTACTCCAGATAATGTAGCAATAACTCCCTCTGGTGTATCACCCCGGAGTGACTCTTCCTCTACTGCCCGTAATTCTTTAGTTGCCTCCTGCTCATAGTCCTCCCCGTCACTGTCTGAATATACTTCAATGTAGTGAGCCTTCGCCTTTCCTGCGCACCTGTGTCCTGGAACCCACAGCTCCTAACAAGTAAAACATAATTTCTTTCGCCTCAAGTATTTCCTAGTGTCCTCGTCTAACCATGTTTTCTTTGGAGAATCCCGCTGGAAAGGTTTCTTGTCCTTGTCCCTAACTGGAAAGTTGGTTTTGAGAGGGAACCTGTTCTTCAGGACTGAGTCTTAGAGATCTTTGGCTCGACTAATGGCATCCTATAGAGTGCGGGGTTTGTAGGATTTCACCCATCCCCATAGTGGCTATGTTAGGGACTTAGTAAACAACATCATCAACCTGCTCTCTGACACATCTGTTACCATGACTGCTATCCTCTGGAATTCTGAGATGAAGGCCTCAGCGCTACCTGTCTGTTTGAGTTGAGCCAACTCTCTTAAATGTATCTCTGGATCCTTCCTGTCGAACCTCTCCATGAGTTTCTGAGTGAACTCACCATAGGAGTGGATGGTGTTGTGACCCAATGTCACTAATCCGTGGTACCACCACTCATGAGCCTCTCCATCCAGGTGGAGAGTATCCAATTTAATGGCATTTGTCTCTGTCATGGGATTGAGTTGGAAGTAGGTATCCAACTTCTGAACCCATATCCTTGCTGAACCGCCGTGAGTCCCATCAAATTTTGGGATGGTCAACTTGCCCAAGGTTTTCTACAATTCATAGTTATGATTGAATCCCCTGTTGAAATTCTTGGGCCTGTTCCTACTCTTCATGTTGAAAAAATTCAAAAAAGACATGGCTGCATGAAACTCATCCCCTAAGTCCCTGTATTCCTGCAAATAAGCCCCAAAGGGTTCGCTAGGGTCTACCTGCATGACTAGACCTGCTACTTCATCTGCCAAGAAGTGAGGCATAGTAGGCATATTGGAAGGTCTGTTATATATGTGGGGTGTGTTCTGCATATTGGTGTATGCATGTTTCCCACTACTGCTTGTAGACCCTCTATCTACCAATGAGAGAGGTGTGCTGCTATTACCTGATTTTGGTTCACCGATAATCTGTTGATTGCATTAACTACATCCTTTTTCCCTTTGGCTGAGTCTTGCAATGCGCTTAATAGGTTATGAAACTCCATTCTATCCACATCTTCTCCCGTTCCTTTTCCCCCGTCAAAGTGTATACCTGTTGGGTCCATGTCTGATTTGGTATCTTCTAGTTGGATATCCTCAAAGTCCTCCGTGTACCTCCGCTGTATTCATCTACTTCTAATGTTCAACCCCACAGATGGCGAGGAACATGCTCCGATACCACCATAATATCCCAAATACTGATATTTTCTAATTCTGTGCAAAATTTCTGAATAGTCGGGCATGCAAAACTGCCATGCAAAATTGCCCTAAATTATAACTGAATTTAGGGTTAGGGTTTGTAGGAAAGATTGTAACACTTACCACTGATAATCTGACTGAAGATGCTTCTGAGAAAATACGCATGCAAGATAAGCCGAGCTGATGAAGTAATAACCCCTTTTTCCAGCGTAGTGCCCCCAGCAGTATGGATCAGTTAAAGATGATGTTTTTGGTGGAGGAGTGGTCTATTGGTGCTGCAAATTTGTCGGAGTGTAGATGTGCCCGTGCCGAAGAGAATGGCCGAAGCATTTAGAATATTTGACCTCTCCAGGTACCCTAGCTAATTGTTCACATCACTGGTGTTCATGCTCTCCCTCTTCTATGTTCTGCTGCTGGCTGCTCCAAGTGAGAAAACCGGTGGCTGATAATCAATCAAAGCAGTAGAGTGATCTTGTCGAAGAGGATGCAGGCCACATGCAAAAGAAATATGGTGATCCAGAGTCCCAGTGAATGACATGGGGTTTTCCAGCTAAACCCCCCCAGCTGTATGGATGATGCGGTGACAAACCTGGATGGTTTATCTTGAAGGAGAATAGGGAAGATATTGCACTGTCGAACCCTCATTAGTTGAAGACTCTGTCCTCAACCCCAACTGTCGTGGCCGCACGCTCTGCTGCTGCATCAAATATCCAAATCAATCGATAATAAACATAGGTATCTCTTTAGGCTCCCTCATCCTTCTTAAATAGATCCTTATGCGCTTTCAGGGTTTGCATGTCACTTTTAGGTTTTGTGCTTTTACTTTTGTATGCATGCTATTCTAATTTGATGTTGACTTTTAAGCCTAAAGAGAAAAGGGCTTCTTTTAGCCTACTACTGACTTTAGTACTGAATGTGTATCCTGAGTTATTCTAAGTACCAAATGTCCTCATTCAATCCCCTCTTATGCAGTACCCGCTCGAACCTACGGGGATTAAGTAGGTTAGCGGGTGTTTTGTTGCCTAATCGGACGAGGACATTACATTATTAGACATCAAATAACGCATATTAAAATTGTTGATGTAATTGTAACTTCAGAATGTATTCACTTGTATTTCTTATGTATTGTACCCCGATGTTTATTCCAGGATGTGTCTGTAATGTACTTGACTCATGTCATGCCCCAATGTTCCTATTAGGAGGTTCTACAATGTAAACAAGTCATGTCAAGTCATTGTGGGTAACCCTCCTATTGGTCAAGGGTTAAAGTCCTCGCAGTTGCAGGGCACTAGGGTTATTAGACTCTCCTAGAGAAGTATGCCCTAGTAGGTTATTGTCAAGTCAGGAATTAGTATAAATAGAGAGCGAGTCTCTCTATTTATCACACACTCACTCACACTCAGTTGTAGCGCATAGCTGAGGAAGAAGAAGCTACTGGGGCTAGGAATAAAGAGGCTACTGTTGTCGGAAGATCATCTTACTATTTTGGGGTTTTACTTTTGGTGCTGATTCTATCTCTGAGGAAGTTGCGGGGTTTTCTCCATTTATGGTTTCCCCAAGGAAAAACACTGTGTTCATTGTCTCCTGTGTTTGATTGTTGTGCTTGTTATTCTCTCAGTTAAAGATCCTAATAAAATGCTAGCTTAATGTTAAAAATCTAACATGGTATCAGAGCTAACCTGAGAAGAAGACACTGTGCAGCTTCGGGAACTAGGGCTTCCTACTTTTGGGATCTCTCTCCACATATTTTCAGCAAAAGAAGATTGGACTAACTCTCCTTCCTAGGGCGCACCTTTCTGTCGAAGCAGAATTCAATTCTGAGCTTTTTCGGTTTTGGACCTAACACTGCTGCCGAAAATTAAGGCTTTCCACAGAAGTGGAATTTTTCAGTGAGCCCAGGCCTGGATTGATCTCCTCCTCAAAATCGAAGTTTAGAGATCAAGATCAAAGCATTTGGTTGGACAAAACTCTGGAAAATCCAAACCCTAATCTACTCCTGAACCAGCACTGCAGAAATTCAGCTCCAAATCCAGATCCGACATCTTGACCTGGTAAGATCTAGATCTTTTGTATTTCCATTTGAGGTTCTTAGTTAAGATGTCTCATCATACCAAGTTTGATGAAAAGCCTTAGGGAGCTGATAAGTTCTGAGCCTGGAAGTATAGGATCTCCCTGGTGTTGGAATAAAATGAGTTGGACTCCTATATCAATGAGGAGGTTCCAGTTCCAAATGGAGATGAGGCTAAGGCCTTACACAAGAAGAAGTTGGTTATGTCTAAGAGGATTATTGCCGATTCAATCAAGGATCATCTCATACCATAGGTGTCCTCCCTAAAGACACCTAAAGCTATGCTTGATTCCCTAACCAAACTGTTTGAAGGAAAGAACATAAACTGGAAGATGACTCTGAGAAACCAATTGAAGAATGTAAGATCAAGAATGCAGAGACCATCCAGTCTTACTTTACAAGGGTGTCTCAGATCAAGAAACATCTAGAAGTAGTAGATGAAGAAGTGGAGAATGCATAGATTGTAATGACCACCTTGAATGGTCTCCCTAGATCATGGGACTCCTTGATTCAAGGAATTTGTGCCAGAAAGAAGTTAGTCAAGTTCAGCAGACTATGGGAAGAATGCTCTCAAGAAGAAACTTGAATAGCAGCTCGAGAAGAAAATATGGGAAGTGAAGATCAAGCTCTCACGGTACACTCCAAGAAAACCAGAAGAAGTTCTCCTCACCCCAGAGGTAAGCACTTTCACAAAGATAACACTAGAAAAGATTTGTCTAAAATAAGATGTTATACATGTGACGAGAAAGGACACTATGCTAGAGAATGTCCTAGAAATAAAAATGTCTCTCACAAGAAGAAGGGAAACAAGAGAAGACATCATGCTCATGCTGTAGAGGATGATGAACCTTCCACAAAGAGAACCAAACATGAAATTGAAGACTCTTCAAGTGATGAAGAATATGTTTTGATTTCCGCTCTCACGGGAAACATTACACATGGAAGCAATGATTGGCTTATAGATAGTGGGGCTTCCAAAGATATGACAGGATTCAAAGAATCCTTTGTGAAACTATCAGAAGATGAATCACCACACAAGGTGAAACTTGGAGCTGACTACCAATATCCAATAAAAGGTAGTGGTGAATCATCCTATAAGCTAGACTCTGGAAAGTCTATGAAAATGAAGGAAGTATTGTTTGTACTAGGACTAAAGAAGAACCTCCTCTCCATATCTGCATTAGATGCAAAAGGCATGAGGGTTGCATTTATAGATGGTCAAGTTATCATGTGGCCAAAGGGAAAGACTATTATTGATGCAGTAGTGATTGGGGAACAAGAAGGAGGTCTATACAAATTGAAGGGACATCCAGAACAAGCCTTGGTCCATGACACAGTAGAGCCAAATGAACTTTGGCATAGAAGGCTTGCACATGTGCATTGCAGAGCACTACCACTTGCAAGCAAAGCTATTGAAGGTCTTCCAGAAATTCAAGCAAAACATGATGGAGTCTGTAAAGGATGTGCGAAAGGAAAGAACACAAAGAAGACATTTCCAAGTAGTGAAAGCAAGGAAAAATGAATCTTGGAAATCATCCACTCCGATGTATGCGGTCTAATGTCATCAAGTTCACTAAGCGAGTATGTATACTATGTTTCTTTCGTTGATGACTTTTCTAGGAAGACATGGATTTACTTCATGAAGAACAAAGATGAAGTTTTTCAGCAAGTTCAAGGAATTCAAAGCCTTGATCAAGAACCACACTGAAAAGAGAATCAAGACCTTTTGATCAGATAATGGCGAAGAATTCACATCAAATGAATTCAAAGAGTTATGCAAAGACTTAGGGATTAAGAGGGAGTTATCCACTCCCTATAATCCACAACAGAATGGGGTTGCAGAAAGGAAGAATAGAACGATCATGGAAGTTGCAAGAGCAATGCTTCATGATCAAGATCTTCCCATGCATCTATGGGCAAAAGCTGCCAGAACATCAGTGTATGTATAGAACCGTACTCCACACAGAGTACTCGAGAACAAGACACCTGAAGAAGTATTTTCTGGCAAGAAACCAGAAGTAAGCCATCTCAGAATATTCGACTGTCCAGTGTACATACACATTCCAAAAGAAAAGAGGACAAAATTAGATCCTTCAGGAAAGAAGGGTATATTTGTGGGATACTCTGAAAGCTTGAAGGCTTACAGAATATACTTCCTAAGATTCAAGAAGATCAACATCAACAGGGATGTAACATTTGATGAAGACTCAGCTTACAACAAATCCAGAAAGAGACCTGCTGAAGAACCTGAAGAATCAGAAGCACCCAAAATTCATGATACAACCATGAACGAAGAAAATCAAGAAGAAGATCGAGAATTTGAAGAACCTCAAGAACCTGTAGATCCACCTCAGGAGAAGAATCCTCATAAGAGGAAACCTGCTTGGGTACGAGAAGCTATCCAAGGTGCGAAAATATATGGGGCTCCAGAAGAGAATCACAGAGAAATAAAGAGGACCAGGTCCTGCTCCGAGTATGTAGCATTATTATGTGATTTCATAGATAAAGAACCTTCCAACTATGAAGAAGCGGCATAAAGGAAAGAATGGAAGGATGCTATGATTGAAGAATATCAATAGATCATGAAGAATCATGTTTAGGATGTTTTCCTAAGACCATAAGGGAAGTCGGTTGTAACTTCCAAATGGATCTACAAGATCAAGCATGCTGCAGATGGCAGCATAGAAAAATATAAAGCAAGATTTGTTGCTCGTGGCTTCTCCCAGAAAGAAGGAATAGATTATGAAGAAACTTCTGCACCTATATCCAGATACACTTCCTCATAAGAGGAAACCTGCTTGGGTACGAGAAGCTATCCAAGGTGCGAAAATATATGGGGCTCCAGAAGAGAATCACAGAGAAAGAAAGAGGACCAGGTCCTGCTCCGAGTATGTAGCATTATTATGTGATTTCATAGATAAAGAACCTTCCAACTATGAAGAAGCGGCATAAAGGAAAGAATGGAAGGATGCTATGATTGAAGAATATCAATAGATCATGAAGAATGATATTTAGGATGTTTTCCTAAGACCATAAGGGAAGTCGGTTGTAACTTCCAAATGGATCTACAAGATCAAGCATGCTGCAGATGGCAGCATAGAAAAATATAAAGCAAGATTTGTTGCTCGTGGCTTCTCCCAGAAAGAAGGAATAGATTATGAAGAAACTTCTGCACCTATATCCAGATACACTTCCATTAGATCAGTACTTGCTCTGGCTGCAGTGATGAAGTGGAAGATATACCAGATGGATGTCAAGATTGCTTTCTTGAATGGTGTAGTGGAAGAGGAAGTGTATGTGGAGCAGCCACTCGGTTTTGAGACACATGACATGGAGACTCATGTGTGTATATTAAAGAAATCCCTGTATGGTTTGAAATAGGCACCCAGGACATGGTACGACAGAATTGACAGCTTTCTATCTAGTTTGGGCTTTACCAAGAGTAAAGCAGATTCCAACCTTTACTACAAGGTTGAGGATGGCAACCCAGTGATGCTCCTACTGTATGTAGATGATCTGTTTGTAACAGGTATGGATGGGTTGATTTCTGATATGAAGAGGAAGCTTGCTGCTGAGTTCGAGATGAAGGACTTGGGTATGATGCATTATTTCCTAGGCATGGAGGTGTGGCAGAATGTAGATGGAATTTACCTAGGATAAGGGAAATATACGGTAGAGATCCTGAAGAGATTCGGGATGATGGACTGCAAGGCCATGGCCACACCTATGGCATCGAACCTGAAGCTATTGAGTGGTGCTTCATCAGAAGTGGTTGATGCTATGATGTATCGTCAGATTATTGGTTCCTTGATGTACCTAACGAACACGAGACCAGATATTTGCTTTGCTGTGAACACCTTGAGCCAGTTCCTGATAGATCCGGGACATGTTCACTTAATTGCTGCAAAGCATATTCTGAGGTACCTGAGGGGTAAAGTTGATTATGGGCTCAAGTATGAGGTGAGTCAGAAGATTAACCTGAAGGGTTATGTTGATTCAGATTGCATAGGTAGTACCATCGATAGGAAGAGCACTTCAGGTTGTTGCTTCAGTATGGGATCAGGTGTGATCTCTTGGTTTAGTAGGAAGCAGTCCTGTGTGGCACTGAGTACAACTGAAGCAGAGTATGTCGTAGCTTGTTCAGCTAAATGTGAGGCAGTATGGGTAAGGAATCTACTGTTTGATTTATTTGATCTCCAGTTGGATGCTACTTGTATATTTTGTGACAACTAGAGTTGTGTGAAGTTGTCAGAGAACCCGATGTTCCATGAAAAGTCAAAGGATATCGAGATCAAGTATCACTATATTAGGGATATGGTGCAAAGGGGAGCAGTGAAGCTCCAATATGTTGCGATGAACGAACAGATAGCTGATGTGTTGACAAAGCCATTGGCCAGAGTGAAGTTTGAATACTTCAGGGAGAAGCTTGGTGTTCTCCAGATCGAGATTCCCTCCAAAGGGAAGTGATGAGTTCGTGAGCCATTCTGACATGGTGAGAGGATTGGTTCCTTCCATGGTTAGATGTAAGGGTTGAGCCATTTTGTCATGGTGAGAGGATTGGTTCCTTCCATGTCATATATGAGTGACGAGCCTTTCTGATATGACTGTAAGATTGGTTCCTACATGATCAGATATAAGGGCTATTGCCATTCTTTGAATGGAGGTACCTGGTCAGTTACCAGGAAAACTTAGTCTAGGATTGAGGGCCATTCTAATATGACTATGAGATGTGTTCTCACATGATCAGATTTGAGTGCATGGCCATTCTGATGTGATTTAGGGATGTGTTCCCACTTGATCAGATATGAGGGCTGTTGCAGGCACCTGGTCAGTTACCAGGAATCCTCAGTCTGATACTGAGAGCCATTCTGATGTGACTATGGGATTGGTTCCCACATGATCAGATGTAAGTGCAGATCCTTTCCTTAGATGATAGTAGGTGTGTCCTATCATGCTGGTGGATGTGAGTGCCGGCCTTTCCACAGATGATAGTAGGTGTGTCCTATCATGTTGGGTGGATGTGAGTGTTGTGCCTTTCCACAGATGGTAGTAGGTGTGTCCTACCATGCTGGTGGATGTAAGTGCTGAGCCTTTCCACAGATGCTAGTAGGTGTTTCCTATCATACTGGTGGATGTGAGTGTTGTTCCTTTTCACATATGATAGTAGGTGTGTCCTATCATGCTGGTGAATGTAAGTGCTGGGCCTTTCTGACAGGGTTGTGGGATGTGTTCCTGCATGGTCAGATGTGAGTGCTGGGCGTGCCTTTCTGACATGGTGTTGGATGTGTTCCTCTCATGGTCATATATAATTGTTGGGCATGCCATTCTGACTTAGGGTCAGATATAAGCGTTGAAGAAGACCCACATGGAGGCTAGGCCTACAACCAGCATGAAAAAGGGTTGGCTCTATAGAACTTCCTGTGACGAGAAGAATCATGAGATAGCACCCATGATGATCCAGTGATGATGATCCAACAGTGATGATCCATATCGAGTGATGATCCAGATCTAGTGATGATGTTCTAGTGATGATCCAGATCCAGTGATGATCCAGATTTGATGATGAAGATGACTTGAAGGTGAAGATAACTTGAAGATGACTTGAAGATGACGAGAACTCGGTGATGACCCAGATGATACAGAGAAGAAGACTTGTGCTAATAAATTGTGTCGAGAGAATACCTTCCTAGTTAAGAGGGAGTGTTGATGTAATTGTAACTTCAGAATGTATTCACTTGTATTTCTTATGTATTGTACCCCTATGTTTATTTCGGGATGTGTCTGTAATGTACTTGAGTCATGTCGTGCCCCGGTGTTCCTATCGGGAGGTTCTATAATGTAAACAAGTCATGTCAAGTCATTATGGGTAACCCTCCTATTGGTCAAGGGTTAAAGTCCCCGTAGTTATGGGGCACTAGGGTTATTAGACTCTCCTAGAGAAGTCAGCCCTAGTAGGTTATTGTCAAGTCAGGAATTAGTATAAATAGAGAGTGAGTCTCTCTATTTATCACACACTCACTCACACTCAGCTGTAGCGCATAGCTGAGGAAGAAGAAGCTACTGGGGCTAGAAGAAAGAGGCTATTGTTCTCGGGAGATCATCTTACTATTTTGGGGTTTTACTTTTGGTGACGATTCTATCTCTGAGGAAGTTGCAGGGTTTTCTCCATTTATGGTTTCCCCGAGGAAAAACATTGCGTTCATTGTCTCTTGTGTTTGATTGTTGTGCTTGTTATTCTCTCAATTAAAGATCCTAATATAATGCTAGCTTAATGTTAAAAATCTAACAAAAATGTTATCCCAAAAGATCAACTTACACTCACACAATCAATAGATATTAAGAAGAGTGAATTATAGGTCCAAACTCTTGATAAACACCTATGTACATAAACCTAAAGAGGTAGAAAAAGAGTTGATCAGAGTAATATTGTGGTTCCAACCTATGATCAAACCTCCTAAATGTCCAATAACATTCATTGTGAGAAAGTCCCAACCCCCCACGATTTTTTTCAAATCTAAACTCAAATAGTCCCCTTTTCCCATTGTTTTCAGAATCAAAACAATATTAGGGTTGGTTAGATCTATTAGTTGTTTTAGAGCCAACTTCTTGGGATGTGTCCCTATCCCTCTAATATTAAGAGTCTATATCTTCATGGAGGAACAAAGCAAAGGTTTTGACTTTCTCTAATCCCCCTAGTGATTAGGTTTTGTCTACCTTGGTTCACCTCCGTAATATTGATTTCCAGGGCTCGTTTAAGAGTCAAATTTATACCCACAATCATTGGGACCAATTTCTTTAAAGAATCAAAGCCAAACCCCCAAACTATAAATTCCCAACAAGTAGGGCTCATTTTTTAGGATGTAGTTGGCCGTGACCCCCCCCCCCCTTCCATGCCCCCTCAAATATGAGAGGAGGAGGAATAAAATTCCTGACCAACTAAGGTAGTGTGATCCGCTATAAAAAATATATCTAGTTTCTATCCAAATCAAACAAGTTTACAATAGGGACCAAGGAGATAGGTTGATATTGAACACATGGATACTCTTAGAGGCCTGTGTTTTTCCCTTGGCCTTTTGGGAGGATCCCTTCCCAACTTTAGAAAGAAAATGATCATCTTCTAGAATCTCCAAACAATCTGAAGTAAGGTAATCAACAAAAGTGAATATTAAACTTACATGAATAATTTTCCATGTGCTTAATCAGTTTGGGACCATTAGCAACATAATAGGAACCAAAAAAGTATGGGTCACCTCCAATATCTCTCCAGTTGACAAAAGAGAAGCAAGGGTAGGTCATGGAAAAAAAAACAGAGGGATTGAAAGGTCTCCAATAATAAATTTTTTTGGAGAAAAACAATTGTCATCCACCTATAGGAGAAACCTCAAAGGAACCACTTGTAACACCAAGGAATCACACTTCTTGAGGAGAGTTAGTAAAAAAAATAAATCACATTACCCGACCCACTATGAACCTCAAACTTCCTTCACTAGATATTTTTAATGGGTGGCTTACTGCAATCTTTATAAACATGACCATAGTCATGATACATGGAATGACAAATGGAACGTGTAGGTAATCCAAATATAGGTGTGAGAATGTCCATCCCAAACCATTTATAAATATTTGAATAGTCCCCAACTAACATTCACCTCCATAAGTACACAAGCAACCGAACAAACACGACATGACAAAAAGTTATCACCAACTAGAATAGTCTTTCACGATACACTCTCAATCACCCTCATAGCCAGCTCAAACCAAAATTCCATTGACAAGTTAGGAAGCTTCATCCATATTAGGATACTTCCCATAAATTAGCATTAAGGAGCGGATGCCACTACTTCAATGACAATAAGGAGTTGCGAGGAACTAGGTATTCCTATGAGGGAAAGTGTCACAACAACTATGTAATTGAGTGCTCCCCCTCTCATGAGTGGGTTAGGCTCTCAGACAGATCAAACAAATCCATATTCTACCTTTCCTAGAATCTAACATGCATGTAAGTGTAAACTAAGAGTCGATGGAGAGAATGGAACAAGTTTCAATGAAGATTGTCCTTATCATTGAAGGCTAGATCCTATTATCTTGATGCAACTCCAAATCTTTACGAACAGGCTCACACATAGAGACAAACAACAATATCCTTCTCGTTCTTCATTTATAATAGATTAAAAAAAAAGCAATCATTCATATTAAGAACTCTAATTTATTATCCAAGTTATAGATCTCCAAACTAGATACATTAACACACATGAAAATGACACATATCTTCATGGGGGGAGAGAAGATAAATTTATTTTAATGAAATAAAGAAAGTACAACAAAATTGATACTTGGTTATACCTGCAACACCTCCCTTCTCCAGAGTCTAAGTCTCTGTAATCACCAAAAATTCGTAAAAATTTAAAAATTTTCATGTAACATAAGATGTTCAAAGATGTCACTGCCTAAGAACCACAAACTGCTAGCGGTCACTTAAACAGTAGTATTTAGAAATGAGTATTGTAATTCTTTAGTTCTATATCAATCATTTGCTTATCTTCTAAGTACTATGTTACAGATGTTAAAATTTAGCAGTTTAAGTTTTAAAAAGGACAGGAAAGGAAACTACATCTAAATCTGATGCTAAGTGTGTTATTACTGTCTTCTGTCAAGTAGGAAGAACCTTAGATGAGATCGGGGCTTACTTAGCTTACAAGTAACGCCGTGAAGTGATGCTTCTTTTATAGGTTCTAAACAGGTAAGCAGTTTTGTTACCAGTAAAAATCCAGATCGAGAATAACGCTCAACTAGCATAGGATAAAATGCTAGTTAAAATGTTTGTTTTGCAGCTTGACCCCGTAAGATAATGAGGATAATGATACAAGAAAAACGCTCAACTAGCATAGGATAAGGTTTCTTTGGTTTCTAATCAAGCTGCAAAACAAACGCTCAACTAGCATAGGATAAGGTTTCTTTGGTTTCTAATCAAGCTGCAAAACAAACGCTCAACTAGCATAGGATAAGGTTTCTTTGGTTTCTAATCAAGCTGCAAAACAAACGCTCAACTAGCATAGGATAAGGTTTCTTTGGTTTATAAAACAAAACAAAACAAAACGAGGATAATGATACAAACAATAATACCCTAAGGTTTTGACTTTTGAAACAATGATGGTGTAGGTTGGACGAGAATTTCGAACTATAGCATGAAACCCATGATTTGCAAATTATTTGGTGGACACGTGGTTGGTGAACAAATATTAGGTTTTGTTGACCTGGAGGTGTCATATTAAACTTGATCCAAACCCTAAAAAATCGCATTTTGTTTGTCTCTGCTATGGGGTGGTCGATCTGCGAGCTCATGGCCGCTAGGATTGATGCCAATCCTTCCATCGTTTGTACACAGGCCTTTCGTAAGCCATCGAGTTCCTTTGCAAGTTTAATTTTTACACCGCCATTGTTTTCTTCTGTGTAGGAGCTTTCCATCCCCATTACCATCACGTTGTAGGTGATTCTCCTCATCGTTACCCAACCTCTACAAGTTGTCCTTCCTGCTCTTGGTAGTAAAAGTGAGCACAGTGGCTTACTATTGTCGTGAGGTGGTTTTTGATTGTCGAAAAGAGTGTTGAAGGTTGGGCTGTCTTCGCCGTCGTTTTGTTTTACTATGTGAGTTTGTTCTCTGTGATTGCTTTAACCATAAAACAATGTGAAGAGAGTTGCTTGAAAGAGTGTGCTGGGTTCTTTACTTTACTGCTTGCTTTCCTATTGTGGGTTTCGATCCCTACCTTGTCGTGGCTTGGTACTTCACAACTGAACCCTACGAATTGTATTTTCTTTTGACAGTGCTCCGAAGGAGGCTCGGATTGGCTCTCCATGTTAAGGCAACAGTACAAGCTTCTTAGGTAAGCATCGAATTTGTAAAAATAAAACTCTTCTGCACTTAGGAAAATTATTATTTTGTTTAATAAATGTATCTAACATAATGGGGTTTGTTTTGTGTAGGCTCTCAAGACCAAAGTTCGGTTCTGAAGACTCCATCGACAGGTTCCCATAAGGGCATCGACCCTGGTAAGCCTTGGTTTCACCTGGGGTTCTCCTGCACTTGTAGTATGGCATTTTTAAGAAGGTTTTGTCACGTGATTGATGGTTTATTGGTTCGGCCGTGGCTGTTTAGATGCTCTGTTTGTTTTTAATCCCTAGTGGCTGTTTGTAAAGAAAGGAATATGGGATTTCACAGCCATGACTTAAAGAATAATTTTTTTTAAAAGCCTTTTCGACCATGATTGAATTTTTGTAATGTTATTTGATACTGGCTTTGAGCCGTGACTTTAATTGACAGGCCATCAGGCCGTTATATGAGGATTTGTTTAATGTTTTAAAAACCTTAATGGCTGTTATTATAGAACTTCTTTTTGGGAAGGGTTTTTATAGCTGATACAGATGTTTGGTTTTTAAGTGAACTCAGTTTGAATGTAGATATTTTTACTCAGGATTTTAAGCCTTGACTAGTGATGTAAAAGGACGTAGGCCGAGACTATGTCTGTTTAGTTTTGTTTTTAATATTAAAAGATTTCTTACAGCTTAAAGCTGAATTTATAGTATCTCTGTTTGGTTAATATTTATATATTGTTTTTATGTTAGCTATTTTTATTGTTATTTCCCTTTCGATGGTTTAGGGTTAAGTAGTTTATTAATAAATTTTGTTTTCTCTTCAAAGAATTATGATTTAAGAATCTTTTGACAGTGGAATTCTTCGATAGTAACATATTATTAATTCAGAAATGAATTCTAGAAATAGAATAGAGAAACAAACTTAATTTGAATAAATGTACTTCTTTTCTGTACTTTCTGGAATATACTGCTAGGTTTTGATATTATAAATTGTGAATTTATTTTGTTATGAAAGAACAGATCCTTTGCAAACCCTAATTCTTCTTTAAAGTTTACAGAACTATTATTTCATTTCAATTAACCCTAGTTTGCATTTTTCACATAGGTGAACTCACTGGGTAAATGTTTAACCTGGTTTTACTATTTTGCTAAGTAAAACTTAGTCTAGATAATTTACTGTTTCTATATTATCTATTTACGATTACATACTAGGTTTATAATACGTAATTTTGCTGGTTTTACTGTGTGAAAATATTACACATACAAGTGTGTATTACTTAGGCTTTTTCCTCTATCTTTATTTAGTTTGTTTAAATACTTTAAGTAAATATTACAAATACAACTGAAGTCCTATAAACAATTTATATAAAATTATGTAGAAAATAACCATTTGCATCTGCATACATATTTTATTGAATCCACTATTTGAAAATAAACCAACCTAATGTACTAGAGTACTACCTTGCAAAAGGTGTGGAAAAATACAGTTTAGGTATTTTATTTCTACCTATCAATTAACTCAGAAATTTCTCTACTAATTTACCCTAATCTAGCTAGTTACTAACTTTCAACGCATATATAATTATCCTCTATATACCTAACAGAAATTAAATAGAAATATACTATATCATTGAAAACTCTTAAACTTTCTAGATATAGTAAATAATTTAAATGACTGAACTAAGCAAAACCTGGAAGTATAGATGAGGTGACAAAAACTTAAGGAAACTGTTCCTCCCAACCAAGTCCTGGAGAAGAGCTGGACTGCAATTCTTAGGACCCTTGAGCTTGTCTCATGGTCCACCTGCTAGAAGAACTAGGTGAGAGATATAGTGTAGAAATCCTATGCAACTCCACTGAGTGTTCAACAGTAATTCAATTCTGCTTGCAATAGTTTGAACTCAGCTTAGAATAGCTGCACTAGTTCAGGTCTTCAACACTTGTCCACTCAAACTTACTTTAGCTAGTCCCCTCCATCGAATTCTCATGTGCACTTCATTCACTTAGAATCATCACAAATCTAGAATGATCAGCCTCAGCTATCTTCAATGGGAAGTTTTATTAGCATGCCTAGGTCTTTTGGGTCAGTTTTTACTTAATGAGCCACCTCCTCCTATTCCACTTTCTTGGGGAATCATGACCACAAAAATAGGGAAGTTGCCACCTGCAACAACTAGAAGTAGTTTGAGGATGCTACCACATGTCAATTTTCTCTCAACCCAGCCTCCTCCACCAAGTGACCAATAAAACACTCATTTAACAACTTCCCTAAGCTATTGTCTCATCTTTCATTTATTTATTAATAAAATATTCTGCAATTACATTAAATTATCCTTGACCCCACTTGGTCATTAATTACAAACTTTAGCATAAAATATAACATAATGTTTCTTAAAAACATGAAAATGTTTTGCAAATTGGGCATGTGACAGTCTCCTCCTTAGCCACTAGCCCTTGATCCATTATGTTAATCCAACTATAGAGCTTACTCTAGTGAAGAAGCCCTTAACAAGTTATTGCTCTTCACACAAATTCTAAACTCTCAACAAAATGGAAACTAAAGCATGAGAGGAATTATACTCAACAAATAATACTCCAATGTAAGGATGCTTTACATGGATTTTTCTCCTCCTAACTCTTTAGCTCACACTTGGTTTCATAAGGCTAGGGAGGGTGATGAGTTCAAAGTATGTTGTTAAGCACACCTTACATGTGCCTTTCATGTAAAACTAACTCAAAAATTTCCCTCCCCGTGCACATTCAATGCTAAGTTTTCCCTCAAATATGCTTGGTTGCACTTAATAGGTCAAAAGGGGTCACCAGATGGCACTAGTTGCTCCTTTCTCTGGTAAAGTAGTGACCAAACACTACTTTCCTTATTCAAAGTAGTGAGCATACATGATTTTGAGAAAAGTATTCAAATTTTCTTTGTTCTTCGTGTCATAAAAGGTGATTCGATCCGAGAGTTATTTGGTCTTCATTGAGGGTGTCAAATATTGTTGTAACATATGCCACCAAATGTGTGAGTCCAGAACTAAAACTGATGGTTGAAATACATTATTAGTAAGGATCATTGGCTAGTGGGGTAAGGAGAAGAGCATCACATTAAGATATCAAATGTGAAAAAGTACCTGCAAAGACTAAGACATCATATGTAAAAAGCCTACAAAGACCTATAAAGACCAAGATATCAGATATAAAAAACCTTCCCCGAGGTGGGCATATACATGCTCAATAATGAATCAAGCATGGATGCGAGACAACATATCCATGAAGTAGATATATAAAGGAATATCATAGCCATGAAATAAGATACATGGTGGATCCATGCCAAAATGTAAGATTGTAGCCATGAATAGATACACAGTGGATCTACATCGCAATATACATGAGAATGCGAACTTGCACTATAAGGAGTGAAAATTGGTTCTCAAGGTAGTCAAAAGATGGTGATATGTCTAGTGCAACTGAGGTGGTTAGCACCAAAGAGGGATGCCACCATTGGCCCAAGGTCTTCAATCAAAATCCGTCAATAGTACAATTTATACATCATGCAAATAAATGATCTAAAGTCGAACATGGTAAAAAAATGCACGATAATCAATAATTGATGTATACCATTGATAGATGTGAGGGAAACCATCGATAATGAAAATGCCCACTAAGGTACAAAGTACAATCTCACAAGTGTGAATAAATTATCTGATGTCAGACACTTTGAAAATCAATCAAGTATTATAATTGATGTGTACCCATTCTTGATTGTGAGGATAGTTGCCACTAATGACTACAAGTTCCAAGGTACAATAAAAGTGTCTAGATATTTTCCTAGAAAGCAAATTGTGATTGATAAGAAATGGTTTATCGAAAGGAGGGCATTAGGGCAACCCCCATTAACCAACATGAAATAAATATCGCGAATCTGATTTGATTTGCTGGAACCATAGCTAAATACAGAAAAAATATTGAGTACAATCTTACATAGGGAAGACAAACTTGCGTAATCAAGATATATGAGGAATGGTAGACACATGCTGGATTACTTCCCTTAAACACCTAGCATCACATAGTAATGACTTGGGGTGACTTTAATGCAAACATAGACCAAAGAAATTCATCAACCCCAAGTGCTTTGACGAAGGGTCCAAAGGGATTGAAAGTATAATTAGCCAAATGAGCGATGTTTAAAATCATAGTACAATATGTATATATGTGTATGTGTATATGTATGATGTGTATAATGTAACACACACACACACACACACACACACATATACACACATATGTATATGTATATGTATATGTATATGTATATGTATATGTATATGTATATGTATATGTATATATATATATGTATGTATATACATATATATGTATGTATATGTATATGTATGTATACACACACACACACACATACATATACACATATATGTATATATACACATATACATACATATATATATATACACATCACTAGTGGAAAAAGAGAGATTAGTGACCACGAGACCAAAATTTTTGGTCACCACAGTTTTTTTAAAGGGATAAATGACCAAAATTGATAATTCTAAGTGAGCTAACTAAAAATGACCACTTTTGGTCACAGGATAAAAACCAACTAAAAACGACCAAGATAAATGACCAAATTTGATCACGGGATATCTAGACTACAAATACCAGATTACAATTGGTCATTTATTTGGTAATTTTTAGTTGTGTCACTTCGGCAATGGAAAAAATTACAAATTTGACAATGAATTTGTCATGTCCCCTCCCCTCATCCCGACGAAGAGGACGCGACCAAAACTGTTGTTGCTCTATCAGATTGGGCAATCTATCCCTACGAACATAAACCAAAATGCATTGCAAATAAAATATATAAATATGCATAATAAATGCAAATACAACAGAAGCAACACATTCCAAGCATTCTTATGCATTGAACATAAAATACATACACATATGCATTAATATACAACGGAATCAAAGCATTCATTCAAGCATTCATCATGTTCATAATAATTTATAAAACAAATTCATTGCAAAGATTAAATACACAAGAAATACTTATCTTGAGAAGAAGCTTCCCCGCAACTAGCTATGTCGCTACAACATTCCACTCAACCATAAGCCAGTGTGCTCATCAATCTCTCAGCACCATTGCCACCCCCGAGCTGGGCATGATTCCCACAAGGAACAAGGGAACAACAACAGACTCACACATAGCCAAAGACATACACGCACAGTCAAGCCAACACATAGTTGGCTTTCATAGACTGTTCAACCAAGCCAACACAAGGATGCACTTCACAACAAAATACAATCGATGGGCATGAAGGAAAGACGCTCTTCAACCAAAAACGAATTGTTAGAAGGGGAAATCAACCCCGAGGTGAACCATACGATTTTAGGAAATGTCCTTGGCCTTCACAAGGGAAAAACAACCTCCCCAAAGACCCAAAACGTGGATCTATCTCCCCAGTCACTGAGCATAACCAAAAAAGACGGGTTTGCAACCAAAACAGATTGGTAAAAGGGGGAAAAACACCATGTGAGAGAAATACAATTTCACAAAACGTTTCTGGGCATTGCAGGGGCTAAAACGACCTCCACACACACCCAAATCGTGGGTCTCCTTTGCCCATTCACTGAACTATACAAAAACGGGTTTCCCAGCTTGGAGAATTTATGGAAAATGTAGAAAAACGTGAGGGAAATGAATAGCAAACTCCAGCTGCGTGAGCAAGGAAAAAATGACCTATTAAAACCCCAGAATGTGAATCTATGCTGCACATTCACTCAACAACACAAAGATGGGTTTTCCCGGCCATGGCAGGATGAGGAAATGCAAGAAACGTGAGGGAAAAACAACCAGGAGCTCCAACTGCGCGAGAGAGCAAAACATATGGGTGAATAATGGGATGGGCATGCATTTTCAAGCATTTACTCGCCCAAGAAGTCAAAAACACATTTTCCAAAAATGGGTGGCTTCCCAAATTCGAATTTGACTCCCATACTCTTCCCATCCCCATGCATTAACTTCCTCAACCAATTTATGGCAGAAATAAATGATTGGCACAAAAAGACAAAATGGGTGGTTGACAGCTTTATGGGTTTTCCCTTTGACATTTGGATTTTCCCCATTAGCTCAAGGGTTTGAATACCCCCCGTATTCCTTGTGAAATCATGCCCCCATCTCTTTAATGTTGCATTGACATAGCTAGTTGTGGGTATTTTTATTAATTGCATAGTTACATGATGTCCAAAATTATGATGTGTTTAGTGCGTGATAAAAAATTCGCTCCAAGAAGATAATTTAATTTAATTTTTTCTTCAGCCCTCGGCTCTGGTTGTAGACCTTGCAAGAGGTTTTGTTTGTTCTTTGATTGCACGTTGAGCTGGTGCTCTAGTGGGATTTGTCTATTGATCTGGTGCTCACTCTGGTCCAGTCCTCACAGGAAGATCCGTGTTCTTTGGTGGCAGGTTGAGTTGGTGCTTTGGTGAAAATCTGGTGCACCTTCTGCGTGCCAGTTCTCTTGAGCTTATTATAGCCTTGTTTGTAGGTCGAGTGGATGCTTGCTCTGCGTTGGGTGGCTGTCCTCTCAATCCTAGGCTGTGTCACTTTCAGCTTTGTTGTTTCTTGTAGGTATTCATCTTTTTGTTTATTTCTCTTTTCTTGCTCTAGAAAGCTGAGCCTTCTCTCTAATGGATGTTGGCGGGGACCCTCCTCCTCCTCTTCCACTTGATTTGGATGCATTCAAACGACTTGTAGCTACCCATGGAAAGAGGAAAGGGGGTCCATATTCATAGAGATTTGTGAAGAAGGTTGATACCCCCTCTATTGAATTGCCCGCTGAATGGATCTGTTGAATGACTTTAAATATTCATGAGCATGGGCTTATTAGGCAATTTACAGGCCTCTAGACTTCTCCTAAGGCTATTGATGGCTGGGTTCAGAGAAATTGGAGGCCATTAGTAACTGAAGGCATTCAAAATCACTTTGTAGGTAGAGGATACGACGTCTTTGTGTTTGATTCAGTTGAAGATCGTGACCCCATTTTTTCGAAATGGACTATACTTCATGGGCCCTCAGGGACTCTATCTGAACAAGTGGAGCCTGAATTTTGTTCGTACTCAAGATGTTCTGTCCGCAGTTACTGTCTGGGTAAGGTCCCTCACTTACCATTACATTGCTGGAACTCAGATTCTCTGGAAGCCATTGGGAACAAGCTTGGAAAATACATAGATATGGCAGAAAGGAAAGATCAATATTCATGTGCCAGAATATGCGTTGAAGTTGATTTGGAGATTGGACTGCTAGAGTTGATCAAGCTAACAGTAGTTGATTGGTCTTACATTTAGGAGTTGGGCTACGAGAAAATTCCTTTCTAGTGTCGGTTCTACCATGGTTATGGACGCTTTGCCCAAAATTGAAAGAAAAAATTAGAAGAGGAGCTTGAAAAAGAGAATGATGATCAATGGACTAAAGTTTAGAAATCAGGAAATTCTAATCAAGACACTAAAACTAAAGGTAAAGAAGGAAGGATTTTGAAAGGAGACATTGATGTTGGCAAGAACCTTCCTAGACCTTAGGCTATAGAAAATCCCAAAGCATCCTCCAATCATTTTGTTGTCTTAAGTTCTCCTGAAGTCCCTATTCTTGAAGAGGGTGAACTGCAACAATTTGAAGTGTAGGATGATGACCTTGAAGTTAATACAAGATCTATGGAACAAGCTCAAGCAACTAACTCGGAGCTACATAGTGTAGGTGAATCCCTACAGGAAGACCATCCTTCTCCAAATAGAGCTAATACTCCTCCTTCTTATGCATAAATAACTAAAAAGAAGCCGACTGATAGCTCTGGATCCTCTAATGAAGGTTCCATTGAACAAATTTCTAAAAAGGCAGGCGGGAAGTGTCGAAATGAGGCTCGAGAAGAAGAGGTTGATAGACTAAAGATGCAGGGCAGTTAGTCCACCATTGAAATGTCATTTGGTAGAAGCAAGAGGACTCATCCCACTAAGGGAGTCATTACTCCCTCCCTTTCGAGTAAATAATGCAGACCGTCTCTTGGAATTGCAGGGGGTTGGGGAATCCAATCAAAGCAGAAGCAGTCAAAGATTTATTGAAAATGGTTTCTTCTGACATTCTCTTGCTCCAAGAAACTAAGATAGAGGAGGAATTTCTTCTCCTCTTAAGTAAAACTAAATGGAAATTTAATGTTGGCAAAGTTGTCAGTGCGAGAGGTACCTCTGGGGGATTCGCAACTCTCTAGTGTGATGAAAAATTTCAGCTTAATTGTTGGTTTTCCAACCAACACTAGATTTTTACTGACCTTTATCATGTCTCAAATAAGATCTCTTTTGCCCTCTCTAACCTTTATGTTCCAGTTAATTTCAACGAAAAAAAAGAACGTTGGAAAACACTTTTAGACTTCATAGAAACCAATTCTCCTACAAACACAATAGTCGCAGGAGATCTCAACATTTCTTTAATGTCGAATGAGAAAAAAGGTGGTGTTTGCGGCAAGGACCGTTTTCAAGATACAGTGGAGGAGTTGATCCAAGACTGCGATCTGAATAATTTTTAATCCAAAAAAGACAATACACTTGGTCCAATAATAGAGTGGGTTCATCCAATATCGCTGCCCGTCTTGACAAATTTCTGGTCCATAGTTCATTGATGGATGGGAAATTCATTATCACAACTTAAATTTTGCCCAAACTCTCTTCAGATCACCACCCCATATCTCTGAATTTTGAAAAAGAAGATGATCTCAGTCCAATTTTGTTCCGCTTCACTCCCCTCTATTGAGAGAGATGGTTTTTGGGACATTGTGTCTCAGGCTTGGTCTCGATACGTTGTTGGATCCCCCTATTTTGTTTGGGAACATAAATTAAAGAACACTAAACTTGCTTTGAAAAACTGGGTAAAAAAACCACTTAACACTCCTACGAACAACATGCATGAGAGAGTGCTCGAGCTATCAGAGATCCAATTAGGAATGGAAGAAAGCGAAATCACCAAATCTCAGCGAGCGCTAGAACATGTTGCTTAATCTAAAACAACTTAATCTTTCCGCTAGGAGGAGGAATATCTTCGACTGAAGTCTCAAAGTCTTTGGTTGTAGGCGGGGGATAAAAACACTACCTTCTTCGATCGCCAATGTAGAGCTAGATTGTCTAGAAATCATATTTCAGAAATCTCCATTGGGGAGGGGGGAATTATTAAAGGTCAAGCCCATCTAAAACAGGCTGCAAGCAGGTACTTTTAGCTTTTGTTTCAGGAGGATCTACTCTCTGATGGTGTAGTGTCTGTAGAATATTTGGATAATGTTCCTTCTCTTGTCAGCATAGAGGATAGTGATGATCTAATGAAACCCTTCACTAAAAAGGAAATTTTGGATGTCATCTAGGCAATGGATCCAGATAGAGCTCCTGGGCCGAATAGGTTTTCCTTCCACTTCTATAGAGTCTACTGGAACATCATAAAATAAGATCTGATCCGCATGGTGTCAGCCTTCCAAAAAAAATCTAAAGTGGGAGGGTGTACTAATTCTACATTTCTTGCTCTTATTCCAAAGGAAGTCAATCCTTCTTCTTTTGACAGATTCCGTCCTATTTCGCTATGTAATGCCTCTTACAAGATCCTAGCCAAACTTCTAGCCAACAGATTCAAGCTCTTGTTAGGTAAGTTGATCTCTCCTCTTCAAGGGGTTTTGTAAAAGGTAGGAACTTAGTTGATAATGTAATCCAAGTCCAAGAAGCCCTCCATTCAAGTTTCCAAAGGAAAGAGAAAGGAGTGATAATCAAGATGGATATGAAAAATGCCTTTGATTGAGTAAAGCTCCCCTTTCTCTATCAAGTCCTTCTTTCTTTTGGATTTAGCTCTGAGTTTGTGAATTTGATCAAAGCTTGCATAGGTAGGCCTTAGATTGCACCCCTTGTCAATGGTAGACCTACATAAATTTTATGTGCTTCAAGAGGTCTTCGCCAAGGATGTTCGATGCCACCCTTTCTATACATCTTGATGGCATAAACTCTTAGCAGAAAACTTTCAGCTGAAAAGGAAGCTGGTTACATTTCGGACATTAAGATAGCTAGGGGTGTGGATCCAATAAACCATGCCCTATTTGCGAATGATTTTCTTCTGCTAGGAGGGGCCTCATTGAATATTGCTCGTGCCTTCAATCAAATTCTTCAAAAGTTAGGTCTTATTTCAGGAGCCTTGATCCAAAAAAAAAAATGTTGTTTATGGTTGGAATGTAGAACATTCGACAAATCTTCAAATTGCAAACTCCTTGGGTTTCCTTGGTTTTAAAAAGTGGGAGAAGATAAAATATTTGGGGTTGTATTTAACTCTTGGATCAAGCCCTCCTTCTCTATGGCTTAAAGTAATAGCTAAGTTAAAAGCCAAAATTGCTTCTTAGGGTGGTCAGTGGTTAACCAAGGTTGGAAAATTGATTCTGATAAAGGCAGTACTTTCAGCACTTCCCATCTTCCAATCATCTTTGTTGCTTGCCCCTAAGTCTATTTCATCTCATATTTCCAAGCTTTTGCGAGATTTTCTCTGAAATGGAGGCAAAGGGAACTAGAATAAAATGCATCTAGTAAGCTGGGATACTCTTACAAGACCTATTTCAGAAGGTGGATTGCAAATCCGTGACCCTAGGTTGGCTAATTTGGAAATGGGAGGTAAACTCATTTGGCAGTTATGTGGATAAAAATCACCCTGTTAGTAGTATCACTCCCACTGGCACATATATCCAGAATTCATGCAGAAGAGGAATCGATAAATTCAATCAACAACTCTATAGAATTCCTAGAAATGGGAAGAGGATCCTTCTCTGGGAGGAAAAAATACCAGGAAATCCTCCTCTTTCCTCTGACATCTTGTTAGAAGAGATTAAGAACTGGTTAACTAACAAAGGCCTGTTCCATTTGGCTGATATCTGTTCTTGGGACAACATTGGAAACTGGACAGGTTGGTCTCTACCTGAGCTCCCAGACCATCTCAGCTCCCAATTTTTTTTGTTGTTCTCCTCTCTTTCAGTTCTTGCTCCAGTTCATTGCTCCTATAAAGACAAATGGGGTTGGGGAAAGTCTGGAATTTACTCAGTTGAAAAAGGTTTCATTGAATTACAAGCTACCCATTTCTCAAGTTTGTCCCCTATGATTTGGAAATCAATTTGGTCCTGTCTCTATCTTCCCAAGGTGAATTTTTTCTCATGGCTTCTCATGCACAACAAGGTGCTGACTGGTGAAAACTTGTTAAAACATGGATTTTATGGACCCTTTCAGTGTTGTTTTTGTAATTCAGCCTCTGAAACGACTGACCATCTCGTAATCGATTGCATCTTTGCTAAATCGGTGTGTGGGCTTGTTCTCCACGACTCTAATATTTCTGCCCCAGACCAGTCACCTGTCATTTACTTTTTCCTTTCCTGGATTGATCGATGTCCTCATAAAAACGATAAAACATCTGGCTGGTTCAATATTTGCCACTTAATTCCAAAATATACATGGTGGAAGTTGTGGATTGCTAGAAACATTTTGATTTTCAATAATGAGGCTACGACCCCTCAGATCGTGGCTAACAAAGTCAAAATGTTAATTGTCGAATCCGCAGGAATCTGAAGTGCCCTCTTCTCTGCCTACTACAATTTTAATGTGGCCGGGCTGCACTCTAACATGAATGAGAAAATCGGTTTGTGTTAAACCTGTCAGCTCCTCTCCCTGGCCTTTTCATGGAAATGTTGATGCTTTTAATTCATTGTGGATGAGCTACTCTTCAACAACAATTTTCTTTGATGGTGCATCCAAGGGAAATCCTGGGATCTCAGGAACTGGGGGTTTGGTTTTCTCTCTCGATATATTGATTGAATCCAATTTTAGCTGGGGACTTGGAATCATGTTAAATAACCAGGATGAATGTTACAGCCTCCTCATGGCATGCCAGATTGAAAAGAAGAAAGGATACAAGTCAATTCAAATTTTTAGCGATTTAGAGTTGTTGATCAAAGTTTTAAATTCAGTTGATCATTTCAACAATTCTGCCTTGAATAAAATTTTGCAGAGAATTCAGAATATTTTGAAAGAATTTGATGGGGTCGCATTTTTTCACATTCTTCAGGATCTAAACAAACTTACAGATGCCTTGTCAAATAAAGCATGCATGCTGTCTCAAGGTACCCTTTGCATCATCGGAGAATCTAACTATTTCCATCCAATTTCGTAATTTGTGATCCAATAAGCTGTAATTTGCTTAATCTGGGAGATTCACTCTCAAACTGTAAGAATTTGTACAAACTCTCACCTTCTTGAACTATCTTTTCTGATTGTGTAATTGGTTGTTTGGAATTTGTCAAAACAGACCGGTATCCCTTCATAATTTTTTTTATCCGTTTTAGTTAAAAATAAATAAATTATGTTGTGCCTGGCTTGCACGTGAACCATCGACATCAATTTTAATTTCTGAAATATAAAATGCTAAATCCACGGCGGGGCCTTTGCCTTGAGCTCCACACCATGATTTAATAACGCTATTTACATCATATATAATTTAATGCAATTGGGGTCGAAACCAGGGTATTACAGAATTTGTACATTTTACTAAATTCTAACACTGCAGATGGATTCAGAGACCCCCTGAATCCATCTGCAGTGTTATAATTTAGTAAATTGTAGACCCCGACACATATTCGATAGTTTATTCCCTCATTGTTTCATCAATTGGATAGAGCATTGTTTTCACAATGTATTCTTTGTTATTCTCATCAATAGTTTTGCCTCTCCATTTTTTACCTTAACCTGTGGCCTATGCTAGAGTTTTTTGTTATCCCCTCTAAAACGTCCTAGCGAGAAACCAAATTGATTGTGATGTTTCCACTAGCATCGTTATAATACTTCCCATTGACATACCCCATAGGTGCCATAATTTTGTAGCCCGCATGTATATTAATCAAGGATGTCACACGCTAGATTCAACTAGTACAACACCTATCGTTGAGTGACACAATGTATATATATTTCATTATATATATTAATATTATAATATATATGTTTATATGTATATATTATATTATATTTCGTCATATAGTATATATTATATAACTT